>JAQZBX010030113.1:0-26970 GCA_029593785.1 Cabassous unicinctus | reverse complement strand
AGAAAGAGGAAGTCATGACCCAGTCTAATGCACACACTAAAAAATAGGAGGAAAGGCAGAACTTTGAACAACTAACCAAAGTCATCCAAACAAATATCATGAATCAACTTATTGAAGTGAAGGAAGAGATTAAGGATATTAAGAAGATGCTGGGTGAATATACCAAAAAACTCATAAACTTAAAAAAAGGATAATGGATATTATGTGATGAATGGCATAATGTAAGAAAAAAAAAACACACTGGAAGCACATAACAGCAGATTTGAAGAGGGAGAGGAAAGCATTTGCTGTGTGGAAGACAGTCCAGGTGAAACCAGACAGAAAGAAGAGCAGAAAGATAAAAAGATAGAAAAATCCAGGAGGGATTTAGAGACAACATGAAATACAAAAACATATGCATTGTAGGCATCCTAGAGGGAGAAGAGAAGGGAAAGGGGAAAGAAGGAATTTTGGAGGAAATAGTGGTGGAAAATTCCCCAACTCTATTGAGGGACATGAATGTATATGTCCAGGAAATGCAGCACACACCAAACTATGAATCCTAACAAGCTTTCCCCAAGACATATACTTGTCAAATTTTCAATGCTCAAGGCAAAGAGAGAATACTGAAAGAAGCAAGAGAAAAGATATCCATTAAATACAAGGCAAGTTCATTATGATTAAGTGCAGATATCTCATCTGAAACCATGGAGGCAAAAAGGCAATGGTATGACATACTTAAGGTATTAAAAAATAATCAAAGCAACATGCCAGCCAAGAATTTTCTATCCAGAAAGCTAGCATTCAAAAATGAGGGAAAGTTCAAAATATTCACAAAACTGAAATTAAGAGAGACATAACAACAGCATAAGACATACATAAACCTAAAGAAAATATGGCTTATATAAGTAATTTCTTGATGGTAATAATGCTAAATGTTAATGGATTAAACTCTCCAATCAAAAGACATAGACTGGCAGAATGGATAGGGAAATATGATCCACCTATATTCTGTCTATAAGAAAGTCACTTTAGACCCAGGGATGCAAGAGGTTTAAAGTGAAGAGTTGGAAAACAATTTTACATGCAAACAATAATAAAAAATGGCATGAGTAGCTATATTAATATGAGACAAAATAGACTTTAAGTGCAAAACTATTGCAAGAGAAGAAAGAACAATTATAAACATTTATGCACATAACCAGGTTGCCTCAAAATACATGAGGCAAACATTGGAAAAACTAAGCAGAGAGAAAGATGACTCAACAGTTATAGTGGGTGATTTTAATACACCAGTATCACCATTAGACAATATATCTTGACAGAAAATCAATAAAGAAACAAAGACTTTGGGTAATACCTTAGAAGACCTGGACCTAATAGATATATAAAGAAAACTACACCCAATTACAAAGGGATATACATTCTTCTTGAGTGCACATGGATCATTCTACAGGATAGAAAACATCTTAGGCCACAGAAAACCTCAACAAATTCAGAACAATTGAAAATATAAAAAGTAATTACTCTGACCACAATGAAATGAAGCTAGAAATCAGTAAGGGGCAGAGAAGAAGTTTAGGCACAAAGGTATGGAAGTTAAACAACACACACTTAAGCAATCAGTGGATCAAGGAGAAAATTGCAAAAGAAACCAGTAACTACCTTGAAATGAATGAAAATGACAATACAACATATCAAAACCTATGGGATGCAGCAAAAGCTGTACTGAGGGGGAAATTCATAGCCATAAATGCCTTTATTAAAAAAGAAGAAAGAGCTAAAATCAAAGAACTAAATGCACACCAGGAGGGCCTAGAAAAAGAACAACAAACTAACCCTGAAGAAAGTTGAAAGAAGGAAATAACAAAAATTAGAGCAGAGCTAAATGAAATTAAAATAAGAAAGCACTACAAAAAATAAATGAAACCAAAAGCTGATTCTTTGAAAAGAATTGACAAACCCTTAGGTAGACTCACAAAGAAAAAAAGAGAGAAGATGCAAATACAATATTAAATGAGGAAGGGGATATCACCACTGACCGCACTGAAATAAAGAGTATCATAAGAGGATACTTTGAAAAACTGTATGCCAAAAAGAAGTATAATTTAGAAGAAATGGAGAAATTCTTAGAAACACACAAGCAGTCTACATTGAAGAAAAAATAAAATGATGAACTGAGGACACCATTCACAAGTAAAAAGGTAGGTTTTGTCATCAAAAGCATCCCAACTAACAAAAGCCCAGTACCAGTTAGATTCACAGGTGAATTCTACCAAATATTTAGGAAAGAAATAACACCAATGCTGCTTAAACTCTTTTAAAAAATAAAAGTGGATGGAACATTGCCTAGCTCATTCTATGATGCCAATATCACCCTAATACCAAAACCAAAGACCCCACGAGAAAGGAAAACAATAGAACAGTTTCTATAAGGAAGCTAGATGCTAAAATCCTCATTAAAATACTAACCACATTCAACAGCTCACCAAATGAATTATATACCAGGACCGAGTGGGCTTCATCCCTGTTATGCAAGAATGTTTCAAAATGAGAAAAAAATCAATATAATACACCACATAAACATACCAAAAGAAAAAAATCACATGATAATCATTATAGATGCAAAAAAAGCATTTGACAAAATACAGCACCCTTTCTTGATAAACAAACTTAAAAGATTGGAATAGAAGGAAAATTCCTCAACATGATAAAAGATATATGAAAAACCCACAGCTAACATGATATTCAATGGTGAAATCTTAAAACTTTCCCTCTAAGATCTGGAACAAGACAAGGATATCCACTGTCTCTGCTCTTATTTAACATTGTGTTGGAAGTATTTGTCCAAGCACTTAGGCAAGACAAATATATAAAAGTCATCCAAATTCAAAAGGAAGAAGCAAAAATTTCACTATTTGCAGATGACCTGATCCAATACCTTGAAAGCCCTGAGAAATCTACAAAAAAAGCTTCTAGAGCTTATAAATGAGTTCAGTAAAGTGGCAGGTTATAAGATCAACGTGCAAAAATCAGTAGCATTTCTTTCATCAATAATGAACAATCTGAGGAAGAAATCAAGAAAAAATCCCATTCACAAGAGCAAAAAAAGAATCAAGTAGCTATGAATATATTTAACTGAAGATGTAAACAACTTGAATGCAGAAAACTACACAACACTGTTAAAGGTAATCAAAGAAGACCTAAATAAATGGAAGAATATTTCCTGTTCATGGATAAGAAGACTAAACGTCATTAAGATATCTATCGTACCCAAACAGTTTTACAGATTTAGCACAATTCCAATAAAAAATTACCATAGCATTTTTCACTGAATTGAAAAAGCTAAATAGGAAATTTATTTGGAAGGGTCAGAGGCCCTGAATAACAAAGACATATTGAAAAAGAAAAATGAAATCAGAGGAATCACACTACCTTATTTTGAAACATACTATAAAACTATGTGGTCTAAACATCATAATATTGGCAGAGGGATAGACATATTGACCAATGGAATCAAATTGAGAGTTCTGATATAGATCCTCACATATACAGTCAACTGATCTTTGACAGTGTTTACCATAGGCCCCAAGTGGAGGTGGAGGGAAGAATAGAAGAAATGGAACATAAGTCATTTTTTAAGGTATTAAAATTCCCCTGCATGATTTCACAATAATGGATACTGGCTATATTAAATTTTGTCAAAATTTATAAAACTGTACTCTTCTAAATGCAAATCATAATGTAAACCATCGACCAGAGTCAGCAGCAATGCTTCAATATTCGTATATCAATTGTAACAAATGTACCATCTACATGTACAATGTCATTAATAGAGGAGAGGGGAAAAGGGTATGTTAAATGCCCTATATCCTCTACATGAATTTTCTTCTTTAGAGTTAAAAGGAAAAAAATAAGACACTGTGGGAATATACAGAAGAAAATGTCACTGTACTTACAAGAGAACAGATCTTACAGTGAAGAAAGATATAATGTCTAAAAATTGCTTTATTATTTAATTTTTAAATCTTTTTTTTTTGTATTTTATATGTTATTTTTAAAACTATTATTTTCTTGTTTATTATATGGGTCTCTCCCCACTGATAAAATACACTATAACAGGATGAACAGTTACATATTCCATGGAAATCTTTCCCAAGTTCACTTTGTTCTGTATGCACCCCACCACATCCAAAACCCTACACAAGTAGTCCTCCCATGCCATATTTGCCAAAAGAATATTCCCAATGTTGTAGTTTTAACCACTGACCTGCAAATCCCCAGAGTTCACCTGATCCTTACCCTGACTCTCACCCAAGTTCCATGTATAATCTAACCCAACCCCCATCCTACTCTCCTCATAGACCAGCACCACTGAACCCAAAAGCATCACTGCACCACTGTCTTGCTACTTGCTGATATGATACTATACCTAGAAAACATCTCCAAAAATCCACAAATAAGCTATTAGAGATAATAAATTGATAATAAAGAAATTCATCAAAGTGACAGAATACAAGATTAATATGCTAAAATCAGTACTGTTTCTATATACTGCTAATGAGCAATCTGAAGAGGAAGTATTAACACGTGGGATAACATGGATGAATGTTGCAGACCTTATTTTGTGTGAAGTAAGCCAGGCAGTGAAGGACAAATCTTCCATGACCTCACTGATGTGAATTATGCAAATAGAGCAGACTAAAAGATCTAGAGCATGGAAGATAGGTTTACAGGAGACAGAAAGAGAGTAGAGGGCTGTAAGCCAATGCCTATATGGTCAAAATCTATGATAAGATGGAAGGGTGTAGTTGTGCAGTCAGTAGATGGATGTGACTGTGCAGTGGATGGATGTGACTGTGGTGTAGTGTTGCTATAAACAAGAAAATATTAAACTCCCATCTTGGGGATTCCTGCTATGTTCTCAAATAGAAAGACAAGACTATCCCGAGAACATAGGCAGTGCCTAATAAAAGAAAAGATACCAATACATCAAGCTGTCAATATTATTGCAAGTAACCATGCAAAAGTGAAACTTAGAGTTTACCATAGGTCCCAAGGGGAGGAGGAGGGAAGAATAGAATAGATGGAACATAAGTCATTTTTAAATTTTTAAATTTTTTTGTATTTTATGTGTTATTTTTATTTTTTTTCATTTTCTAATTATTTTTCTTTGGTTATTTTCTTGACTTCATATTTGGAGATGTTTTGAATCACAGAATGGTCACAACAGTGGCAAGGGAAGATTGCTGGTGTGGGGTATTGGTGATAGGGGTATGCATGGGAGGGGGGTTATCTGGGGTATGCCACTAAGTCATATGATTGTGCTGAAGTATTCATTGGGCATTTTCATGGTTGGTGCCGATCCACACAATAACTGAAAGAATATTAAATTACCATCCTGGGGAGTTCTGCTACATTCTCTAATGAGACAGCAAGAGTTCCCTGAGTATAAGGATGGTGTCTAGTGAACAAGGACCGGCCATTGCACTGAGCCCTTGATATTGATGATTGTACTTATGAGCCTTTAATTTGAAAGTGAAACTTAGCTAGCATTATATGTTGCCTAAGAATTACCTCCTGAGGGCTTTCTTGTTGCTCAAATGTGACCTCTCTCTAAGCCAAACTCAGCATATAAATGCACTATCTTTCCCCCAGTGTGGGTCATGACTCCCAGTAATAAGCCTCCCTTTCACAAACAGATTACTACTAAGAACCAACTAGAAATTCACCTGGAAAAAGACTTTGACCATAAGGAGGAAAAGGTAAATAAAAATTAGTTTTTATGGCTAAGAGATTTCAAAGTGTGTTGGGAGGTCATTCCAGAGGTTAAGCTTATGCAAATATCAGCTGGATCTCTTTGACTGCCATGGTAAATATTGTCTCAAATAGTAGGACTCCTGAGAGATCTAAAGACATCCAGACACAATAATCAAGGCAGACAGTTCAGGAGTTTGGCACCCTGACAGTGAGTCTTACCTTGGAGTTTATGCTCCCCAGTGTGACAAGTTGGACTCATTTGTGGTTTCCCTACACATGGCACTTCTGCCTTTTCTATTTGAACTTATAGTTAATACTATACTTGACAGGTGTATGTCCAAGGGACTTAAAACCTTGGTCTGTCCAAGTGCCAGTTGGGCCCTGAATCTCAGAAGAGTTGCAACACCTACCCTTCAGTTCATTGGACTCATCCAGGACAACCAACAAGTTGATGAAGATGGACAATGCCCATCCCAAGGAACAGAGAGAGTGCAACTGCAAGCAACCTAGTTCCATCCATCTTCCCCATGTGAACTAAGCCCCCTTTGAATTAGAGGCAGAGTGGGCACCAGTATCCCAAAATCTTCAGGATTGGGGAAGGAAAAATGGACTAAAGTAGAAATACTATTATTCTAGTATAGACCTATTGTTATTCTAGCAATGGAAGAACTTGTATTATTGATATTAAGGCAGTGGCCACCAGGGGATCAGAAGGGAGGAAAATCAAACAATAGGTGTAATATGGGGGCATATTTGGGATATTGGAATTGTCCTGGATGATGTCACAGTGACTTATACAGGCCATTATATATTTTGTCATAACTTACAGAATTGCAAGGGAAAGAGTGTACACTACAATTTAAACTACAATCCATGGTTAGTGGCAATGCATCAATATTTGTTCATCAATTGTAACAAATGCACCATACTAATGAAGGCTGTTATTAATGTTGGAAAGTGTGGGAAGGAGAGGGAGTGGGGCATATGGGAGTCCTCTATATTTTTTATGTAACATTTATGTAAAACAAAGTTTATTTAAACAAAAAAAAGAGAGAGAGAGAGAGAAAGAAAGAAAGAAGGAAAGAAGGAAAGATAGATGGCTGTCATCACATGTTTGTGCATTCATCACTTCAATCAGTCTCAGTGCACTTTCATTATTACAATAATAAAAATAAACAAAAGAAAACAAAACTCAACACTTCTCAATTTTTAATGTAATGAAAGAAAAAAAATTGAAAGCCAAGAATTACATATACAACAAACTTTCCTTCAAAAATGAGGGAGATTTCAAGATATTCATTGATATATAAGACTGAGACAGTTTGTGGTAAAGAGATATGCAATATAGGAAATGCTAAAAGGAGAACTTCTGGTTGAAAATAAAGACCTTTAGACAGTATCTTAGAGCAGGATGAGGAAATAAAGATGCCCAGTAAAGTTAACTTGATATACCAAACTTGAATATTATTGTATCCTCAATAGATAAGTCTACTCTTTATTTCCCAAAAGATTTAGAATATAATTGAATAAGAAGCAATCAACTTTTTATGTTATGGACATGGAAAATGTAAAAGGTAAATAACAACAAAGAGGAGGGGAAAGGCTATAAAAGCAGACTGTGAAAGCTGTTGAAGTTAAGTTGTTATTTCGAATTAGGATATTATCGATTTAGGCTCTTTAATACAAAACTCATGGAAACCAAAAATAAAGTAGTTAAAATATATACAGAAAACGAAATGAGAAAGTGACTAGTCAGTCACATCACAAATGATCAACTGTACACAAAAGAAGGCTGCAAGGAAAGAAGATAGGAAACAAAATGCATGAAATTCACAGGAATAAAGTACAAAATGTCTGAAGAAACTCCTGTCTTATCAGTAATTACAGTTGTATTAGTTAGCCAAAGGGTTGCTAATGCAAAATACCAGAAATCTGTTGGCTTTTATAAAGGGTATTTATTTGGGGTAGAATCCCACAGTTACCAGGCCATAAAGCATAAGTTTCTTCCCTCACCAAAGTCCATTGCCACATGTTGGGGCAAGATGGCTGCTGATGTTTGCCAAGAATTCAGGCTTCTTGGGTTCCTCTCTTCCTGGTGCTTGCCTCTCTCCAGGCTTAGGCTTACTTCTCTCCACAAGGCCAGCTGTAGATTATCAGGTGAATGGCTTGTCTCTTCCTGGGGCTTTCTCTCCCTCCTCATGACCAAGCTCCTCTGTGTGCTTCCTTCCCTGGGCTCCAGCATTAAAACTCAGCTTCAGAACTTCAACTAAAAACTCCAACTAACTCCTCTGCTCTGCAATGTAGTTTTATCTCTGAGTTCCCACCCAAGGGGCAGGGAATCAGTATCCTACTGATGTGGCCTAATAAAAGCCCCAATCATAATTTAATCACACCCAGAGGAACAGACCAGTTTACAAGCATAATTCAACATCTATTTTTGGAATTCATAAGTATATCAAACTGCCACAACAATGAATATATATTGATAAAATTCCCAATGAAAAGACACAGAGAGGGAGAATGGATAAAAAAGCATGACCCAACTGTATGCTATTTACAAGAGACTCACCATAAATTTAAAGACATAAGGAGGTTGAAGTGAAAGGATGAAAAAAAAAATGTATCATGCATTTAGTACCTAAAAGAGACCTGGTGTAACTATGATAATAATAAGATAAAACAGACTTTAAGCAAAAAGTTGTTGCAAGAAAAAAACAGCACAGTATATTAATTTTAAAAGCTAAATCCACAAGAATATATAACAATTATAAAAATATATGTACCTAATCACAGAGCTCCAAAATACAAGAGGCAAACATTGACAAAATTGAACAAAGGTATAGTTCTACAATAACATTTGATTATTTCAATATACTACTAGACATCTAGACAGAAATTCAATAAGGGAACAAAGTGTTATGCCCCAAAGCTGGGCCTTTGGGGATAACCAGAGATGTATGTAAAAAAATCTGACATGAGAGTTAGGCAGAATGTACATTTATTATGTCTGCATACAGGAGCCAAGTTTGGCCTAAAGTGACTCAGACCCAATTCCCTATGCTGGGGTTTCACACTTGCTTAAATACCTAAGTTATCACATAACATTTGCTTTGATTATGCATTAGCTTTTATGCATGTTGATGAACATGCATAGCTAGTTATATAATTGTATGATTGGTATGTTCACAACATCATGCTTATACATACATTGCATAATCGAAAAATGGGTGGATATCACCACAGCAGGTTGGGAATTCTACTATATTAATTAAGCAAGTTGAAGTGAGGACAGCCGGGGGCTTCTTCTGCACAATTCCTGTCGACTGGTTGAAGCTGGTTTTCATACTTCATTGCTTCAATAGGAGGTTCTTGGCCTCAAGAAATGGAATTTGGCACCAAGAGAGGGTTGCATCTCATTACCTTATAATTTGCATATAATTCTTTGTATTCTAGCAACAGAGATAGAAACAAGTTAATTTCAGGTATTCAATCATCCTACATCCATCAAAAGGACTTGGACAATATTATAACAATTTAGAACAGACGTCTGAACTTCACCCAACAACAGATGAATAAATATTCTTTCAATGGTACATTAATCATTTTTCAGCAAAGACCACATAGTAGATCATACAATATCAATAAATAAAAATGATTGAAATAAATTGTATAGATTCTTCTCTAACCATAATGGAATTAAGTTAGAAATTCATAATAGAAGGAAAATTGAGAAAGCCAGAAATATGTGAGATTAATGGCACCCTGTTAAACAATTAATGTGTCTATAGTGGTTTGAGATTACTTTATGAATCCCATAAAGATAAAGACCCATGGTGAATCTTGGTCTTCTTGTTGGAGTCCTTAAAAATTGGAGAAACATAAAGACATTCACAGAGAAAGAGAGCTGCCATTTTACCCCTACATGAAAGATAATTCTAAGACTGCCTACAGGTGCAGAAAGAGAGAGAAACCCCTAGAGGCTGAGAGAGTGGCTAGAGGTTGGCATCAGTGTAGCAGAAGCAATGAACCTTTTAGGAAAGGGGAGAGATGAGCAGGCCACTATTATGCCTGCCACATGCTTGATAGCCATCAGCTGCGTGCTGAGAGAAAGCATCTTTAAGTGATGCTACCATGTGCCTGAATTGCCTACAGCTGCAACATTGAAAGACAGCATCCCTTGGATGATGCCTTGATTTGGACATTTTGACAACCTTCAAATTGTAAGCTTTTGCCCTAACAAATCTCCATTATAAAAGCCAACCCATTTCTGTCATATTTCATTGACAGCCTTCAGCAATCTAAAAGAAAAAAATTGGTACTGAGAGAGGGGTGCTGCTGCTATGCAAATATCAAAACTGTTGAAATGGTTTTATAAATGAGTAAATGGAAGATTCTAGAGGAATTGAAAAATACCTGATAGAAAAGGCCTAGATTGCTTTGAAGAGACAGTTGGTAGAAATATGGATGCTAAATGTACTTTAGATAAGGCCTGGGAAGGCAAGAGTGAACATATTACTGGAAACTGGAGGAAAGGCAATACTTGTTTTAAAGTTGTAGAGAATTTGGCAAAATTGATGACTGATGTTAGATGACAGGCAGAATTTGAAAGTGATTAGCTTGGATATTTACCTGAGGAGATTTCCAAATTAAAAGTGGAAAGAATGGCATGGCTTCTCCTTGTAGATTATAGCAAAGTGTGAGAGGAAAGGTATAAGCTGAAAAGGGAACTGTTATCACAAAGAAATCAGAAATTGATGCTTTGGGAAGTTCCAAGTTCCCAGAAAACAAATACCCAAAGAATTAGTCCCATATGAGAACTTGACTGAACTTGGAAATAGGCAGCTATTTCCTTGAAAGACAGGATTGGAAATTGCAGTTCTCCAGGAAGGGTCTGAGGAAAGTCTTACTGGCTGATGGTTGGGACCCCTCTGAAGTGCATGTAAAACCAACAAGCCTTTGTGAGATCTGTGTAAACAAAACCACTGTTAACCTGAGAAAAAGGTGTAGGAAAGTAAGAAATTGAAGGAAAAAAGATTTCAAGGGCAAAACGGTGGAAACAGGTCTAAACTTAAGACATATTTTCAAGTCAAGAGATACCTCATTAATGTGTGTAGAAAGGGTGAGTTTGCTCTGGCAATTAAAAAAGGATATCCCACTATTCAGGGAGAGTTCACCTTTCCCAGGCCTCAGAGAGCATAGGACATATTCCCAAGAGACTGGGGAAATTTCAGTCACCATGCAGTGTTCTGAGTGGGTTGGGCCTGTCTACCAGAGATTGGGGAGTGGTTATCATCCCAATGTTTGTGGAGGTTGAAGTCTGGAGCTCAGCCACAACCCAGATGCTTGATGAGGGTGGAGACGAAAAGATGGCCACTGGGCCATGCTTGAAATAGGTGGATCTCCATGAAACCTGGAGGAGAAGGAACCATCATTACAGAAATGACTCTCAGACTTTGAAATCTAATGGACTATGCCCTACAGGTTTTTGGAACAGTTTGGGACCCTTGACCACTGCTTTCGTCTCAGTTTCTCCCTATGGCAATGGAAATGTTTATTCCATGACTGTCCCTCCTTTGTTTATTAGAAGCAGATAACTTGTTTGTTTGTTTGTTTGTTTGTTTTTAAGTTTCAGAGTTCTACATCCAGAGGGGAGCTTTGCCTCAAGACAAACTGCATGCCTAAAACTGATTATTGTGAGATTTTGTACTTAACATTCCTACTGAAGTGGTTTAAGGCTTTTAAAATATTGTGACGGAATGAATGCATTTTTCATATGGAAAGAACATAACTTTTGGGGATCTAGTGGGTGAAATGTAAAAATTTAAAGCTTTTGTGAATCCCAGAAAAGATCATTTTCTTTGGGCTAATCAATTCCTTGGGGTGTGGGGTCCTTTGATATGATTGAAGTGAGTTGGGGGGTCTTTCATTGGAATATTTCAGTGAGGAGGTATGACCCAGAATGGGGCTTGACCCTATTGCTGAAGCCCATAAAAATGGGAAAAACCTGCAGACACACTCTGATAAAGAGAGTTGCCATGTGAAATAGGACCCCAGTATTGCCTACAGGTGCAGAAAGAGAGAAGAAACCCCAGAGGCTGAGAGAGAGAGGCTGGAGGCTGGAATCACTAGAGCAGCTGAATGTGAAGCCATGAACCCCTGAGGAGAAGGGAGAGATTAGCAGACCATCATTATTTCCTGTCTTGTGCTTGATTGCCCACAACTGAGCTCCAAGAGAAAGCATCTTTAGATGATGCTGCCATGTGCCTGATTATCCACAGCTTCAACTTTGTGAGGCATCTTTTGATGATGCCTTGATTTGGAAATTTTTATTGCCTTGGAACTGTAAACTTTTACCCTACTAAATTGTCATTATAAATGTCAAACCATTTCTGGTATATTGCGTTGGCAATTTTCAGCAAACTAAAACATTAAGCAAGCAGACAACTTAACAAACTCTGTCCTTTGGGGCTGCTGCCTCTCATCTCAAAGGCTACTTTTGCTCATATATCTAGAATCTCTGAGAAATTTATGCACCATTTCCTGGGAGGAACATTTCCGATATTAAATCAATGGTTCAGGTTTTTTTAAAATATATTTTTTTTAATTTTTAAAAAAGATGCTTAGATTACATGAATGTTACACACAAAATATAGGGATTTCCATGTGCCCCACCTCCCACATCTCCCACAACCTCCCACATAAACATCCTTCATTAGTATGGCACATCACCTGCAATAGATACACACATCCTGGGGCTTTGCCATTAAGAATGGAACATAGTTCACATTGTAGAACACACTCTCTCCCACACAGTTTTGCATGTTATATGATGATATAAAATGAGCTATATCTATCATTGCAATGTCACTCAGGACAATTTCCAAGTCCCCAAAAAAACCCTGTAATTAAAAATGCTTTTCCCTCTCCCTGCCCCCAGAGTGTCCAGTGGCCCCTGGCTCCACATTAATTTTGTAATTCCTTCCATTGCTTGAATCACAATATGTGTATAACAGAATACCAGTAAGTTCACTCTAGTCCATAGCTCTTCCCCCAATCCTGATGATTCTGGGATGGTGATGTCCACTCCACCTCCAATTGATAGATGGCTTATATCCCATGGATAAGATGGATGGGACTATCCTGCCTGCAGCTGCAGACATTCTCCATTCCCTGGGATGCCTGTTGTCCCTCTTCATCTACCAGCCAGATGTCCTAGGTGAGTCCATTGAGCTGTATAGTAGAAGTTGCAGCTTCACTGAGATTCCAGGCCCAGCTGGCACATGGACAGCCCAAAGACTCCAGTCCCTGTATGTACACCTACAAACTCCAGCTCCACATATAGGTTTGAATAGAAGGGACAGATGAACCATGTGCAGGGAGGACATAGTTGATTCCAACTCTGTCACTCTCAGGAATACAAACTCCAAAGTATGGCCAATTGGCAAGGCACCAAACACTGACACTATCTACCCTGACATAGGACCTGGGTATCTCCAGAGCCCTCAGGAGCCCCTCTATTTAGGGTGATATCCACTTTGGCATTCTATGACGTCCTACTGAGATGTGTGTAAGTGTTACCTCTGGGATGACCTCCTGAATCACTTTGAAGTCTCTTAGCCATATGAACTCATTTGTTTTTACCTTTTCCCCCTTTTATTTGAAGACATTTTCCAGTCATATTGCGAGTTGGCACTTGGTAGTAAGCCCTCAATGCCAGGGAGGTTCATCCCTGGGAGTCATGCCCCATGCTGGGAGGAAGGTAATGCATTCATATGCTCAGTTTGGCTTTGAGAGAGGCCACATATGAGCAACAAGGTGGCTCTCAGGAGGCAACCCTTAGGTATCCCATAGCAATAGGCTAAGTTTTAATTTCAAGAGCAAAGACTCATAAGGCTAGTCATCAATAACAAGTGTCCATCAGTGGATCATCCTCCTTTGCCAGACACTGCCCCTGCACTTGTGGGACTGTTGCAGCTCCCTTGGAGAATATGCCAGAGCTCTCCAGGAGGGGAATTCAATATTCTCTCATTTATTGAGTGATCCTCCACCTACTGTGACAATGCCCCATGAACAGTTGAACAATTTTATATACCTCATAGGTCTTTTCAGGTGAACTGCCTCCCATACAACCCCCATCCCTGACACACCCCACCAACTATCCTCTCCCACCCCAGTTGTAACCCTTCTGTAATCCAAAGCATCTTTAAAGATGAAGGCAATACAATAGCCAAATACAATTTATAGGAAAATGAAATAATAATGATAAGTTTAAATGTAAGAGATAAAATGCATGAAAACTTTTTAAAAAATCTAAAAATAAAATAAAAGATTGGGATATTTATAAAATGAAAAATATTTTAAAAATTTTTTTAAAGTGAAAAAAAATTTTTTTTTACATTTTGCCTTTTATCACTGCAATATCTGGTGTCCAGACTGTACTGTGGCACCATCCGTCCCTCATTCCCCATTGTCTCACTATTTTTCATTTTGTTTTCAAAGAAGTTTTAGGTCACAGCAAAGTCAAACAAGGAATACAAGAGACTTTCATATACCCAGCCTCCTCCCCCTTTCCTCACCCCATATTAAAGCCTTTTTATATATGGAAGGTAGCATTATTAAAAGTAATATACAAATAGTGAAACATAGCTACTAACCATTGTCAATTGTTTACAGTATGGTTTACATTTTAGACTGTACACTTTTATAAATTTTGATGATATTTACCATGTTCTTTGTCCATCACTGTAAGGTAATGAAGAACATTTCCACTGACCACTAAATACCCTCTGTTTGATGTATTCAGTTTCTCTCTCCCCATTCCCCCTGGGGCCCAAGACAGCCCCTGGCTTGACTCATTGGATGACAAGATTCAGTTACATGCAACAAGAGGTCTTGACACAGTGCTTTGTCCTGCCCTATAAGGAACCTCCCTTGCTCTTGAGAGACCCCTGCCTGTCTATTTCTAAATGAATCAGTCCTCCCAAAGATTGGAGTCCAACCCCTTCTTGCTCATTATGTGGGTATCCACCCACTGATACAACACATTATGACAGGATGAACACTCACACAATCCATAGAAGGCTGTTCCAGGTGCACCCTGCCCCAAATGGCCCCCCAAACAACACCCTAAACCAGTAACCGTTCCTTGTCATATTGCCACAAGAGCATACTCACCTCTGTACTTTCAACCTCATACCCACAAATCCCCAGTGTTCACCTGTTCCTCTCCCATCTCCCGCCCCAGTATCCTGGGTATTCTAACCCACCCTTCCCAATCTACCCATCTGTCAACTCTGCACTAGCCACCTGTCCTATACCTGCAATACGCAACTACACTCTATCACTTTACCATAGATTATGCCTGTATGGGTTATGGCTCACAGCCTTCTCTTCTCTTTCTCTTTTTTGTAAACCTATCTTTCAAGCAGTAGCTGTCTAAGACTGCTCAATTTCCTTAATTCATATCAGTGAGGTCATGTACTGTTCACCCTTCAATGCCTGGCTTGCTTCACTCAACATAAGATCTTCAAGATTTATCCATATTATCCCCAATGTTATCACTTTATTCCTTCTTACAGCTGAGTAATATTCTATTGTATGTATGCATCACATTTTGTTTACTATTCATCTGTTGATGGGCACCTGGGTTGATTCCAACTTTTGGCAATAGTGAACAATGCTGCTGTGAACATTGGTGTGCATATATCTGCTTGAGACTTTGCTTTCAATTCTTCTGGGTATACACCCAGCAATGGAGTTGCTGGATCATACAGAAGATCTAGAGTTAGTTTTTTGAGGAACTGCCATACTGTCTTGCACAGTGGCTGAACCATTCCACAATCCCACCAGCAGTGGATGAGGGTTTTCATTCCTCCACATTCTCTCCAACAATTATAGTCTTCTGTTTTTATTTTTATTGTCACCATTCTAATGGGGGTAAGATGGTATCTCATTGTAGTTTTGATATGCATTTCCCTAATAGCTAGTGATGTAGAGCATTTTTTGATGTGCTTTTCAGCCATTTGTATTTCTTCCTTGGAGAAGTGTCTTTTCAGGTTACTTTCCCATTTTTTAAATGGGTTGTTTGTCTTTTTATTTTTGAGGTATAGGATTTCTTTATATATGCAGGCTATTAGGCTCCTATCAGATATATGGTTGCCAAATATTTTCTCCCATTGGGTAGGCTGCCTTTTATTTTCTTGATAATGTCCTTTGGGGTGCAAAGGTTTTAATTTTGAGGAGATCCCATTTATCTATTTTTTTCTTTGGCTTTGGGTGTGAAGTTCATGAAACCACTTCCTATTACAAGGTCCTATAGATTCTTCCCAACATTATCTTCTAAGGTCTTTATGGTCTTGGCTCTTATATTTAGATCTTTGATCCATCTTGAGTGGATTTTTGTATAAGGTGTGAGATGGTGTTCTCCTCCCATTCTTTTGGATATGGATATCCAGTTCTCCAAGTACCACTTGTTTAAGAGGTCATTTTCTCCCAACTGAGAGGGCTTGGTGGCCTTTTTGAATATCAGATGACTGTATATGCAAGGATCTATATCAGAACTCTCAATTCAATTCCATTGGTCAGTATGTCTATTCTTGTGCCAATACCATGCAGGGCTTTCTATGTATAGGATCATCTCGTCTGCAAATAATGAAATTTTTACTTCTTCTTTTACAATTTGGATGCCTTTTATATCTTTTTATTGCCTCAGTGCTCAAGCAAGTGCTTCTTATAAAATGTTAAATAGGAGTTGTGATAATGGGCATCTTTGTCTTGTTCCTGATCTCAGGAGGAAGGCTTTTAGGCTTTTCCATTGAAGATAATTTTAGCTTTGGGTTTTTCATATATACTCTTTATCATGTCCAGAAAGTTTCCTTCTATTCCTATCTTTTGCAGTGATTTTATCCAGAAAGAGTGCTGTTTTTGGTTGAATGCATTTTCTGCATCTATAGAGATGATGATGTGATTCTTTTCTTTCAATCTTTTTATGTGGTGTATTACATTGATTGATTTTCTTATATTGAAACATCCTTGCATACCCGGGATGAAACCCACTTGGTTATGGTGTATAATTCTTTTGATATGTTGTTGAATGCAATTAGCAAGTATTTTGTTGAAGACTTTAGCATCTAGGTTCATTAGAGAGACTGATCTGTAATTTTCCTTTCTTCTGCTATCTTTGGCTTTGCTATTACAGTAATTTTGGCATCATAGAATGAGTTAGGCAATGTTCCTTCCACTTCTAGTTTTTGGAAGAGCTTAAGCAGGATTGGTGTTAGCTCTTTCGGGAATATTTGCTAGAATTCACCTGTGAAGCCATCTGGTCCTGGGGTCTTCTTAGTTGGGAGGTTTTTGATGACTGAGTCTATCTCTTTACTTGTAATTGGACAGTTGAGTTCATCAATTTCTTCTTTCATCAATGTAGGCTACTTGTGAGTTTCTAGGAAAGTGTCCATTTCCTGTACATTATCATTCTTGATAGCATATAATTTTTTAAAGTATTATCTTATGGTACTCTTTATTTATGGGGGTCAGTAGTGATATCCTCTTCCTCATTCCTTATTTTATTTTCATCTGCTCTCACTTTTTCTTTGAATGTCTGGCTAAGGGGTTGTCAATTTTATTGATCTTCTCAAAGAACCAGCTTTTGGTTTTGTGTATTTTTTGTAGTGCTTTCTTATTTTCTATTTTATTTAGTTCTGCTCTAATCTTTGTTATTTCCTTCTTTCTACTTCCTTTGGGGTTAGTTTGTTGTTGTTTTTCCAATTCCTCCAAGTGTGCAGTTAGGTCTTCAATTTTAGCTCTTTCCTCTTCTTTAATATATGCATTTATGGATATCAATTTCCCTCTCTGTACATCTTTGGCTGCATCCCATAGGTTTTGAAATATTGTGTTGTCATTTTTATTCATTTCAAGGTAGGTACTGATTTCTTTTGATATTTCCTCCTTGACCCATTCTTTGTCTAAGAGCATGTTGTTTACCTTCCATATCTTTTTCCCTAATCTGGGTCTCTGGCAATTAGTGATTTCCAATTTCACTCAATTGTAGTCAGAGAAATTACTTTGTATTACATCAATCATTCTGAGTTCATTGATAGCTGTTCTGTGGCCTAGCATGTGGTCTATCTTGGAGTATGAGCCATAGGCACTCAAGAAAAATGTAAATCCTACTGTATTTGGGTGTAGCATTCTGTATATGTCTATTAGGTCCAGCTCCTCTAATGTATTATTCAGTTTCTTTGTTTCTTTATTGATTCTCTGTCTAGATGTTCTGTCTAATGATGATAATGGTGCATTAAAGTCCCCCCCTATAATTGTAGAGGCATTTATTTCTCCACTTAGTTTTTCCAGTGTTTGCCTCATGTATTTTGAGGCACCCTGATTAAGTGCATCAATGTTTATGATTGTTCTTTCTTCTTGAAATATTACCCCTTTTGCTAATATATAGTATCCATTTTTGTCTCTTACAATAGTTTTGCATATAAAGTCTATTTTGTCCAATATTAGGATAGCTACACTTGCCCTTTTTTGCTTATTGTTTGCTTGTGAAATTATTTCCTAGCCATTGACTTTCAGACTCCTTGAATCCTTGGGTCTCTTGTAGACAATAAATAGATGGATCATAATTCCTTATCCATTCTGCCAATATGTGTCTCTTGACTGGTGTGTTTTATCCACTCACATTCAGTGTTATTACTCTCAAGGAATTTCTTACAGCAGCCATATTTTCTTTGGATTTATGTATGTCATATGTTGTTTTTATTTCTTCTTTGTTTTTTAGTTGTACTTACACTCTCCTCTAACTCTGTCTCTCCTGTTTTTTACTTTCAACCTGTAGAACTTTCTTTATCATTTCTTGAAGTGCAAGTTTCTTATTGGCATATACTCTCTTAATTTCTGTTTATCTGTGAATGTTTTGAACTCTCAATCATTTTTGAATGCCAGCTTTGATGGATAGAGAATTTGTGGCT
This sequence comes from Cabassous unicinctus, assembly GCA_029593785.1. Lineage (NCBI taxonomy): Eukaryota > Metazoa > Chordata > Mammalia > Cingulata > Chlamyphoridae > Cabassous > Cabassous unicinctus. The sequence goes on along the minus strand of JAQZBX010030113.1, from coordinate 8,260 downwards.
GGAAGTTTTTTTTTTTCTTTTAATACCTTGACTATGTCATACCACTGTTTCTTGCATCCGTGGTTTCAGATGAGAAATCAGCCCTTAATCTTATTGAGCTTCCCTTGTATGTGATGGTTCTCTTTTCTCTTGTTGCCTTTAGTATTTTCTCTTTGTCTTGAGCATTGGACTTTTTGACAAGTATATGTCTTGGAGTAGCCCTGTTGGGATTTGTACTGTTGGGGTGTGCTGTGTTTCCTGGACATATACATACATCTCCTTCAATAGGGTTGGCAAGTTTTCCACCATTATTTCCTTCAACACTTCTTCTGTTTCCTTTCCCTTCTCTTCTCCCTCTGGGGTGCCTATAATGCATATGTTTGTGCATTTTGCATTGTCAGTTAAATCCCTAAGTCCCTGCTGGATTTTTTCTATCTTTTTACCCATCTGTTCTACCATCTGTTCGATTTCAGATGTACTGTCTTCCACTTCACTAATTCTTTCTTCTGCCTGTTCATATCTGCTGTTATATGATTCCAGCATCATTTTGATTTCTTGGATTGTGCCATTCATGACCATCATATCCATTATCTTTTTATGTATGTTTACAATTTCTTCAGTATGTTCTCCCATTATCTTCTTAATATCCTTAATCTCTTCCTTCACTTCATTAAGTTGTTCTATGATATTTGTTTGGACAGCTTTGATTAGTTGTTCTGTGTTCTGCATCTCTTCCTGGTTTTTAGTTTGTTCATTGGACTGGTCCATGTCTTCTTTTTTTCTCAGTATGGCTTGTAATTTTGTGTTTGCCCCTGTCATCATTTTATCTTGATGGGTTTATTCAGTAGATTAGCTTCTCTCTCTGCTTTAGAGTTTTATTTAGTTGGTGGTTCTGTGTGTGTGTGTTAAGTTTTCTCTTTGACACTTTGTTCTTCTTCTTCTATTTCCTTGCTGTTTTTTATATTCCCTTGAAGGAAAAATATTAGGGGCAGAGAAATCAACAGAGGTAAGAAAGGAAAAAGGATATTATTAATAATAATAAAAGTTAGAAGAAGTGCCATATAAGACTTAGTAAAATGAATATTTAACTCATGTAAGCACTGTAGAGTAATAAGGAAAAAAATGTGGAGTACCTACAATGGAATGGGAAATCAAATAGAGAAAAATATATAGAATGATTTAAAAGGTCAGAATGATGAGGAGAGAGAGAAAGAGTAAGAAAAGGGGTGAAAGGAAAAATTTAATTAAAAATAAAGAAAACAGAATAGACAAGATAGAAATCAAAACCAGTAAAGTTGAGGACTAGTGAAAAAAGGTGGAAACCAAGCCTCCATATCCCATGGCAGTTAGGTAAATTAGGCTTCCTCAGCAGATTCACCTCTCCCCTCAGCCTGGTGCCACTTCAAGCCAGCTCGTGTGCTCCCCAAGGCTCTAAGGAGGTCCAGGCAACCAAACCCACAGAAAAGAAACCCCTCTTCACCCTTTGCCAGAACATTCCCACTTCCAGAGAATGCTCCATCTTCCTGGGTTGCCAGCAGGCATCAGGGCTCACCCTATTCCTTTGTCCTGAGGGTGGGACTTAGCCACCCCTGTCCACAATTTCCAGACTTGGGGCTAAAAACTCACAGTTTTATCTTGAGCAATCTCTTTCCCTGTCCAGTTCCCTCCAGATTGATGCCCCAAAGGCTCTCACTCTATGGGCTCCCAGAACAGCTCACTTGGGCAGGATCCTGTCCCCAATCAGCTGTCTTTTGGGAGAGAGATGGTGAATGCCCACTTATACCAACTTCAATCTTGCCTCTTGAATCCCTCCATGGTTCAGTTTTGACTGTTATCAAATGATAGGATCAGATGATCCTCTGATGGCAGTCATGTGTGATGGTCTCCGATTTCACATATCAATCTTTTTGATATTTAAACTTTACGTTTCCCACTCTGCATATTTATGACAGTTGGCTTTGTCTGGAGGCATTTTTCAATATTTTTATCAGTATATTTCCTGAAGTGCTTTACTTTGCTTCCAGGGAAACCAAAATTTCAATTGTGAGATCTCTTTTTGAGAAAATTTATCCATGCTCTCTTTATCTAATTTTATATTTTCATGGCTTGCAAATTATGCTTCAGTAAAGCTGTTAAATTTATAAAAGGATCACTTTTAAGTGATAGTTTTCTTTTTTCTTCCACCACCACATGATTTTATATAGGCATATTCTCTCAATAATTAAGGGTTGTGGTAACAATTTCTTACATGACTTCACCTTCAAAGGAGCTACTGACATCATATGTTTTATATCAAAGCATAATCAAGTTGTAGCTACTTATATTATATTGTCACACCTATGATCCATATCCAATCATCTTTGAACTAGGGACTTATTGGGGTCCAGAAAATGTTAAGGAAAAATAATTGATTTATTCCATTAAAACTAATACATATTTGACAGAGATTCTAATAGAGATCATGATTTAATTATATTACATAAGATACTATAATTCCTAAGTCCTAATATTCCTCATTGGGAAAATTGAAGAAAAATTTGTGATATTACAGGAATCTCCATTTTTTTTCTGCTTCCAACAGGTGTCAGTGTGGCTTAGCTTTTTTTTTTTTAACATAAACCTCTTTGAGACAGGGAATCAATATGAGCATTTCATCAGAATCTGGATCTCTGTTTCAATTAGTCTCATTGTTCTAAGAAAATAATGACTGTACTAGAATATATTGACTTTGATACTTTGTTGTGGCTTTCTGAAATCAAAGCTCTATTTGCTGCCTAATGTCAATAGGCAGTCATTAATTAATAATTTTTAGAACAATATTTGATAGCTATCCAAAGTAAGCATTTTCCTTTCCCAGTGCCTAGTTACCTCTGTAAATAATTAGACATCCTTAGATGTCCTTTTGTGTACAGGTGGGAAGTTCCAGTAGAAGTTTACTTCCAGTAAAGTCATGGAGAGTTGTGGGAGGGTTTTCCAACAAGTATACTTGGCCTTATTCCTCTCCTTATCTATGAATTATTTCAGGCACAAAGACTGCATAAAAGATTGCAATTTTCTCTTACTTGGCTCAAATCAGAGACCTATTTTCCCAAACCAGACTACTGTTGGATTTACAAGTCTTTTAAGGACTCTTTAGTTGTTAATAAGAATTGAGACCAACTATTGTTTTCTTCACTTCTCCCCTATCTCAGCAGATTGAATAAAATGCTGTCCTGTCACTATAACTAATTCCCAAGCTTTTCTTTGAAAGCAGCAAGGCCATCCCCTGAAATTTTTCTGGCTTTGCAGAATATGGGTCCCACCCCAAAGATAATAAGACACATCCTATATAATAACAAAAGCCCCATTTAATTCACTTACACATTAAGTAGCAGAAGTTTTGAGTTGTGTTATGTATTAATAGTAGTAACACTTGGTTTTTATCCCCAAAGTGTCTGATACTATATGTCAAATACACCAAGCATAAGTAAAGGGCTATAAGTACTAGTAATATTTTGACAATGCTTTTATAGTTTATAACAAATATTTGACAACCACGCAAGGTGTTGGTGGTGAGATGATGGATGAGAGCCCTGTATGATGATAAATATCTATGTTTGTTTTAGAAGTTCACAACTTTTACTATACACCTACTGTTTATATGTGCATGTATGTATGACATACTTCAATAAAATTTCATTTAAAAAGTCAGGAGGCAGATGATCAAGGTCTAGTGGAAGGACCTCAGTCTGCTAATGGATGTCATCTTCCCTCCTGGATATGTGCAGGTGCTTCAGCCAGTTGCATCTCCATATGTGATAGGGAAAGGAGGTATCTCTTCTGAGCTTGGCTCATATTCAGGGGAATATGATGTTTGTGGAGAAGTCTTTGTGGAAATGACAGAATGGATGCAAATTTCCTGAAGAAATATGGTGGAGGACACTAATGGTGATCAGGTTTATCAACAGTTCTTGGCTGGGGGGAAATTTCTTAACCAATAGGAATCATTAGCACATGCCTTGAATCATGATGCTGGGATGCTTCCCTTCATACTCTCCAAAATCTCATAGGAGTAAGGGAGAAAATGAGGACCATGACAATTTGTCTCCTGATACAAAATGCATTTAATACTTCATGTAGGTAAAATCGGCAGCTTGTTCTAAGTTTATTAATACCAGTGGGTCATTTACTCATATTCTCTGCTCCTAAGCATTATTAGGCAGCTAAAAAACATGAGGCATAATCAGACCCATCAAATGGAACAAGATCATGCTTCCCTCCCACTCCAAAAATTGACTGAACGTAGTGCAAAAGTAATCTGACATTATTTTACTAATAATTTTGTGTTTGAAATGGAAAGAACCCATTGATATAGGTGTGGAAGACTTTCATTGGTGCATCAATTAATATAAAGTTTTATTAAGTGTTGGAGCTAACAGGGTGAATTGTTTTGTTTTATTTCTTTTGGATTTGAAAGGAGCATGTCAATATGCATGGCTTTATACTTTAACTTTATAAACAAAAGGATATTGAGCATGGATCATGAACCCCTGATCAACTGTTTTGTGTATATATGCAAGCATGAGTCTTATGCTTTGTCAGAAAAAACTCAGAATAATCCATTTGTGTAATTTGAAAAAAAATCAAAATGGTTATTCTGGTACATTTGGGTAGATATAATCACATATTCAGATGGCAAAGAGAATATTCCATGTAGGTGAACACTCAGATTTGTAGAATATGTTTCTACACACATGCATGTCACTTCCATCCTGCCCTTCTCTTTCTATATTAGAGGATAGGATGTACGAGGAGCCCCAGAAGCACTCAAGAAGCATGCATAGTAGAGTTAGTTGCTCAGAGAGCACAGGAATTTGACAAATCCCAGTGTTCCCAATTTCTCTTTCTTTTGGGCCCCTAAGAATAAAAATTTATTCAGTTCCTTTTCCCTGCTAATGAGGTTATTTTACTTCCCACTCCTGATCAGCCCCACATATCACTCTCCTCCAACTTTTCTTCAGATGAGGCTTTCCCAATGTGCCACAATAATTAATGTATTTAGTTGACTCTTTTGACAAACCAGTCACCTGATTTGGGGGTGTTGGTATCCTATTAGCTGTTTGAATAAACCACCCAGTCTTCTGTTCAAGTATAGACTTAGTTGTGGAAAGGTACTCTTCAGGAAAACCTAGTGTCTAAATCTGGGAGTTGATTGTTTAACTATCCTTTATAGAAATATTGGAATTTATTGTCAGTTGGCTTGAAGATATGTCTAAAAGAAAAAAAAAAGATCAATATGATTTTGCCTGAAAAAAGTCCAATGTAAAATAAAAAATAGGGCCCTGTAAGGACAGGAGTACACAATATTTGGGCAAGTAATGTATAGGAGAGCAGATCAAAGACCTCACATTTATAGAGAAGGTGACCCTACTGTAGAGATCAGATGAAGTGAGGTGCACAAAAATGGAGTGGTCATTTTAAAAATGAAAGCCTATGGCATCTATAAGTTTATAGAAATTTTCCCAGGCCCCAAAGGAGTACAATGTTTTGATATGTGGCATGTGGAGTATGAACAATGAAGAGTTCAAAAGTGTCACTGTGGTGTTAGTGGGAATTCAGACTATAGAAGGCACAATGGTACTACATCAGGGCATGCCAAAAAATTGGGACACCTTCACAAACTAGGCCTTCTATAAAATTTTCTCTAAATCTAAATATTGATTTATTCATTTAAAACTTCATGTTAAATTTCATTAGTGTTCCCTATTTATACGTAATAAAAATAACATCACTGTAATATTTACAATTCATAAAATGTTTTCAGGTCGATCATTTAATTCTACCCTCCAAATCATTAATCATTAATTTATTTAGCACACATCCATTGAGTGACAACCATGCACAAACATTGCTTTTTGTGACATGTGCTATGTTAGTGAACAAATAGACAAAGATCCCTGTCTATTCTACCAAGAAAAGGGCAAAAATGAATAAACGGGAAAACTACATAATAATATGTTAGATGCTGATAATTACTCTATGGAAAATAACAACCACCATTGACTTTAATGAAGGGATTTGGAGGATGGGCTCTGGGGCAGTGTGGGTCACCATACTAAATGAGTATTCCTCACTAAGAAGCTGGTATTTGAGCAGGAGGAATGGGAAAGGGTCAACAAGACCTCTGAGAAGAGAGAATACAGGCAGAGGACACAGCTGGAGGAAAGACCCTGTGTTGGATTTGCCTGTGATGGTATAGACCCATCTAGAAAGCCAATATGGTGGGAGCAGAATAGAAAAAGAAGCAAGTGGAGGCAGATGGAATCACAGAAGAAACAGGGCACCAGATCCTCTAAGGTTTTACAGTTCATTATGAAGATGTTGGCTTTAACTCTAAGTTGAAGAGAAGTCACTGTAGGAGGTGGCCCAGGTAAGTTGCTTGATTGATTTATGTATTAAAATAATTGGTCCAGCTGCTAAGCTGAGAATGGGTGGGGAGTTTCAAGAGTAGATCCAGGAGAAATGCTGGGAATATTATTAGTAATCAAGAGGGGGAGCAGGCTGCTCAGAGATCAGGGCTACTGCATCAGAGGTGTTAGGACTGGTTAAATTCTGGATATTCATGGAAGGAAGAGCCAACAATTTTGCTGGAGGAATTGGTACACAGTGGTGAAATCAAGACAAGAGTCAAGTGAATTTTTGGCCTCAGTAATTGAAAAACTGGAGTTGTCATCCACTGAGATGGAGAAACCTATGGCTGATTTTGCAAGGGAGGGAAGTAGGGAGAAACATAGGGTTAAATTTTAGGTATATTGAATTTAAAACATTTACTTCAATTTCAAGTGGGCAGTTGAATATGTAAGTCTGGCATTCCATAGAAAAGTTAGAGAAACATGGTAAAGGGAAATTCAGGAAACAGATGGAGATTTAGAGGATTTTTCTGGTAATGAATAAGAATTTTGGAAGGAACAATGGAAGAAATTTAGGAGTTGGGAAGGGAGAAAGATGGGATCATAATAGGAAATGCAGAAGCTTTGAGAAGCTTAGAGTGAAAGGGATGAAGGAAGAGTTTAGTGACTAACATAAACCATGATAAAATACATAATGAGATTATGGGATATAAGGAAATAGTGGAGACCAGGCTGTTAAGTTAGGTGGTAAGGGGGATCCCTGTTAACCACATGCAAAGGGTAGAACACATGTGTAGGTTAAGCCTCTTCCTGCCTGGCAGGCTCCCTTGTTTCTGGTGGATGAGATAGAGCTCCTGAGCAGGCTTATTCTCAGACCCAGCATGCTGCTTTACTCCTGATCCAAAGGAAAAGGGATTCTATTGCTCTGAGACTGTTCTGTGATGTTTTCTGTCATGACAGAAACTGAAGCCAGTTTCATACTAATTTATCAGCCCCACTTTTAACCCTGAAGATTGAGAAATGAGAGCTGAGACTCAGTGCATAAACCTCTTCCCTTCCCTGATTATGGATAAAAGAGGTCTTGGGTATGTATGGTCTGTAAAATACCAAGAAGAATGTAAGAATGTATTATTAAAGCTACTGTTTGTAAATGGCAAAAATAAGAGATGGGGGGGGAGTGTTTGTTCATGATCAGACAGTTAAATTGTCTAGAAAGAAGACTATGTTAATAATGTGCTTGGAAAGAAAATGAAAGATGCCAATCAAAGAAAGCTTCTTGGAAAAGAAAAATCCTGGACCTAAGTTTCAAGTTAGAGGAGGAATAAAGTTTCTGATAAATTATCACCAGGATGATTAATTTTGCCAGTAATTAATATTTGCCTAGCATTTAGAAGAGTTGGAGCTCTCAATTATTTGTTGAGCATAGATACAGAGAAAGATGAAAGCAAAGTTATCCTTCAATGGCTTTTAAAAAGTTTTGTTTGGAAGCTATAGAATAAACTTTAAAATAAGTCCCAAGCATTCATCTTTTCATCATTATCATCATTGCCATCATCATCTTTTTATTGTATTTAAATAGTTAAATTAAATATAAATCAATCATATCAATTATGACCTAAAACTTTTCCACAGCCCAGTGAGACCAATATCATTTTTCCACCTATGGAATGCTAAAATGTAGCTGAGAATGAAAGAGATTTTACTTGTTTGAGGTCTCTTTTACTAAATTGCTTGTTGAAAAGAATTCTGGTATATTGAATCAAAACTCTGAGAAATTTCTGCAATGAAAAATGCATCAAAAGATAATGGCAAAAGTTACAATCACAGAGAGGTAAGGTTTTGGGATCAGTGATATTAGATTCAGAAGAATGAATCTCATTATCCAAAAAAAA
>JAQZBX010030112.1:0-26964 GCA_029593785.1 Cabassous unicinctus | reverse complement strand
TTCAGCAAGATGCAAGTGATGGAGAAGCAGATGTGGCTCAAGAAGTTGGGCACCCACCTACTAAATGAGAGGTCCTGGGTTCAGTTCTCTGTGTCCCCTAAAGAAGACGAGCAAGACAGCGAGCTGATTTGAATGGCCAGTACGACAGGCCAACGCAGTGAGCCGATGCAAGATGACTCAACAAGACAAAGAGACACAATGAGGAAACACAACGAGAGACACAACAAGCAGGAAGCAGATGTGGCTGAAGATATTGGGTGCTTCCCTCCCACATGGGAGGTCCCGGGTTTGGTTCCTGGTGCCTCCTTAAAAAAAAAACACAGAGAGCATACAACGAACTTACACAGAGAGCAGACAGCGAGCGCAAATAACAGGGGCCGGGGGGGAATAAATAAAACGAATCTTTAAAAAAATAATAAAAAGAGACAAGAGATGCATGTCATTTATTCAATGAGTCTCCTCACTGATAGATGGTGGGTTGTCCCCAGTCATTGCTCTTATCATGTTGATGCAACGAACAATCTGGTACTCTTGTGTAACTGTGCAGGTATATCTGTAGGACTGATTCCCAGACAGGTGCATGTTGTGTCAAAGGGCAAATGTCTTTGCAATTTGGAAGTTCTGGCTAGATGAATTGCAGAGTTATTGTCCCATATCATCCCACTCCATCTGCAGGATGGATGAGGGCCTCTTTCCTCCACATGCCCACCTGTGGATCTTTGCCGTTCTGACAGGTGAGAAGCATCCTTCAGTGCGACTGTCATTTGAAATTCTCTTACAATGAGTGAGGTGGAGCCACTTTTCATGTGTTCATGAGCCATTTCCGTTTCCTTTCTGTGAATGTCACAGAAATTCCTGTCCTTTGCTGGAGTAATCTGTTTCTGGGTCATTCCACAGCCCACTCACTGACTGCCCTTCCATTCCCGACCCCTACTGCACCCCACCCCCCAGCGAAATGATGGAGAGAGGCTCAGCTGTCAGCCGCCTGGATCTTTTTTTCTGCCCCCCCCCATCCCCTTTATTTTTTTAGGTACCAGGGCTGGGACCTCATACGTGGGAAGCCGGTGCTCAACCACTGAGCTATACCGGCTCCCATCTGAATATTAAAATCATAAAAAACCAAACCATTTTGCAACTAAACCAAATGTAGATTAAGTCAAGTCATCTAACCTTATGTCTATAATTTAGGTAAATGTAAAACAAGTTGTCTCATGCCTAGTAATTGTTTTTATCATCTGTCTGTCACACTGTCTCACTGATTAAGATGTGAGCCAGGATGTCATTCATTCAGAATATGAAATACATAAGCAGTGAGATTTTTTTTCTTTTCTTTTTTAACTTTTTATTTTGAAATACTTTCAAATTTACGAGGCAGTTACATAAATAATACAATCCCCACACAGAGAACTCCAACTTACCCCATACTCCCAGATACCCAGATCTACCAATTTCACCACTTTGCCACATTTACCATTCTCTCTCTCTCTCTCTCTATATATATATGTATATATATATCTGTTTGTCTATTTATCAATCCATTTTCTGAACACTTGAGTGTAAGTTGCACATATCATGCTCCTTGAACATTTGATACTGCCATGTACATTTCCTAAAAACAAGGATAATCATTTAATCTCCTTAAGTGCAGCTATCAAGTTCTAGAAGTTTAACACTGATATAAAGTTCAGTCTATATTCCAATTTTTCATATAACCCCAAATGTCCCTTTGAGCTTTTTCTCTTCCCTTGTTAGATCTCATCAATGCACTGCATTTAAGTGTCATTGTCTCTTTAGCTGTTCTTTTTTTTTTTAATTGTAGGAACATATATACAACACAAGCCTTCTCATCTCAGCCTCTCCTACGCATACAATTCAATGGGATTAATCGCATTCATGATACTGTCGTACCCTCAAACCTTCCATTACTAAAACTTTCCCATCTTTTCAAATCCTATACCTATTATGTATTAACTGCCCAATTCCTCCTTTCCGTCAGCCCATGACAACCCATCCTCTAACTTCTGTCTCTGTGAGCTTGCACGTTCTCTATTTTGTTTGAGGTTACAATGGGGCTTATATTTAACATACTAAATATATAACAGTCGTGTTTGTTTTGGTACCAACTTCAATAATGTACACAAACCATGTTCCTATACCTCTCTGTCCCTCCATCTTTAGCCCTTATCATAAATTACATGTGTATATGTTATGAGTCCAAAACCACTGGTTTATCATTACATTTGATGCATTTACCTTTTAGATCCTGTAGGAAGTAAAAAGTGGAGTTGCAAACCAAAAATGCAGGAGTCCTGGCATTTGGATTTACCCATGCCATTACCCTCGCTGGAGATCTTTATTTCTTCATGCAGCCTTGAGCTACTGTCCTATCCTTTCAACATGTAGAACTCTCTTTAGCATCTTTCCCAAGGCCAGCCAAAACCACGAACTCTCACAGCTTTTGTTTATCTGGGAATGTCTTGATCTCTCCCTCATTTTTGAAAGACAGTTTTCCCAGATATAGAATTTTTGGTTGATACTTTTTTGCTGTCAGCACTTTACATATGTCATCCCACTGCCTTCTTGCCTTCGTGGTTTCTGATGAGAAATTGGCACCTATTCTTACTGAAGCTCCCTTGTATGTGACATGTTGCTTTTCTCTTGTGGCTTTCAGAATTTTCACTTTATCGTTAGCATTTGACAGTTTGATTATAACTTGGCGTGCTATGGGTCTGTTTGGATTTATCCTGTTTGGAGTTCATTGAGTATCTTGAATATGCGTCTTCATGTCTTTCATTATATTTGGTTAAGTTCCCAGGCATTATTTCTTTGAATATTCTCTCTGCCCCTTTCTTTCTTCTTCTTCTGGTATTTCTACAATGCAAATATTGGCACACTTAATGGTGTCCCACAGGTTCCTCAGGCTCTGTTTGCTTTTCTTCATTCTTTTCTCTTTCTGCTCCTGGGACTGAATAATTTCAATGGTCTTATCTGCAAGTTCTCTGATGCTTTCTTCTGTTACCTCCCATCTGCTGCTGAACCTCTCTAGGTATTTTAAAATATTTGTTATTGTGGTCTTCAGTTCTATTTGGTTCTTTTTTAAAAGTTCCATCTCTCTATTGATATTTTTTGTGTGTTCATTTGTTGTTTTCCTGATTTCCTTTAGCTCTTTGTCCATGTTTTCTTTTAGCTCTATGTACATATTTAGGACCATTTTTAAAAGTCTTTGTCTGGACTGTCCCAGGTCTGATCCTCCTCATTGATGGTTTCTAAAGTTCTAATCTTCTCCTTCACCTGGGGCATCACATCCTGGTTTTTGTATGTTTTGTAACCTCTTGTTGAAACCTGGACATTTTGGTATTTTAGTGTGTTATCTCTGGAATTTAGACTCTCAGGCATCTGTTCCTCAGGCTTGTTATCCGTCTAGTGTTAAGGCAGAGCTTTCCTTGAATGCCAGGAACTAATCAAAAGAAGAAAAAAAGAAGATAAGAAGACACCTTTCCCAGTCTCTGCAGATTGACCTGTGTGAGGGCTCTCCTTCAGGGCTTATCCATACAGTGAGTTCAGAGAATAGCTCCAGGGCAAAGCATAGGGCCTCACTGATCCTTTCTACACATGCATCTTGTCTGAGACATGTGCCAGTGGTCCTAGGAATTCCCCTGTTTACATAGTTCTGTCCTACAGCCAGCAATTCCTTGCCCCAGGTGGCAGGACTTGATTGATCTCACACAACCTTCTGTAGGAGAGCTGGGTGAGCCACCCTGTCAACAAACCTGGCCCTCAGGCTACCACCAGACAATGCATGTGCACAAGGGCCTCTCTGCTCCCTCTGGAACTGGGGCCAGGGACCCCCACTGGGAGCGGAGCTGGGGAGGGGAGGGGAGGGGAGGTGTTGCCGGAATTTGTCTAGGTTCTTGGTTAAGGTACAAGAAATGAATTTTAAGAGCACGCCACATTGATTAGGCCAGTAATTTATTAAGGTAAGGAGGGAAGAGAAATGGGAGAAAATAACAGATCATGGGGCCCAGGTAGAGAGGAAGGGGCTGAGGAGTGATAAAGAGGACCAATTTACAGACTACAGTTCCCCATTATAGATTATAAATGCCCAGGTTTTACTTGAGTATTGATCCAGGCAGGGGCGAAGAAGGCCAGAATAGGGAGTTTTTGCTTTTGCACTTACTTTTTAAACCATTAATTATCATGATCCTTTGCTAATGGCATGGGAGGAGTTTGAGCTGTTTGCTGTTTTGATTGATTACCCTACCCATCAGTCCCCCAGGAGGGCTCAATGATAAAGGTCCCTGGAGAATATCTGGGGCTTCTCCTGGCTTCTGGAGGAAATCTCGTTCCGAATGGGAGTTCTCGTGAGGGTCTTCCAACAGCCACCTTGGGGGTACTGATGTTCACATCGTTTTTTTTTTTCCCCAGGTTCCAGATCTGTCTGTTGATTTCCTATCTAACCTGCTTCAATAGAATAGCAGGAGGGTCTTACACCTTGTCAAGCAGGGCCTACTGCCCCTAACTGTTTGTTACAAACTAAGCATGAGTGTAGTGAAGATACTATTACTAACTATGTTCCATATCTCACATTTCGTGATTTTCCCCCAACCCACCCTATTTTTTTAAACAAATCAATTTTTTGAGACATATTAATAAAGCGTACAATTTAGGCAAAGTGTACAATCCATGGTATTTGGTATAATCATATAGTTGTGCGTTCATCACTTCATTAATTATTAAAGCATTTTCATTATTTCAATAATAATAATAAACAAAAAAAACAGACAAACAAGGAAATGCCTCCCCTCTCAATCTTTTTTTTCCCCTGCTGAACATAACTGCTATTTCTGGCTATTCTTGCACAGTTATTTATTTGTTTATTAAGCAATTATATTGAGATATATTTACATATCATATGATCTATCCAAAGTGTATTCATTGGCTTTTTTTTTTAGCTGTTGAAAAGACCTTTATTGTAAAATTGTAAAATAAATAGAAAAATAGATTGAAAGAAATTACAAATTTTAAAAGAGAGTACAAGGCCAGGTTAGATTTAATATAATCAATTCTAAGAAATAGATAGTATAGCATCAAACATTTATAAATGCAAATAATAATTCAAATATAATAGAAATTAATTATAACATAATTCTAATTTTTATACTACTGCTTTAACTATTGGACATAATAATCTCTAAGAATGAAATAAATTATTGGTTTAGTTATTTAATTTTCGTTTATGCTATAATTCTTTCATGATAATCAAATTCCTATTTGGGAATTCTTGAAATCCCCAATCAAAAGACACAGACTGATAGAATGAATAAAAAATATGAGCTTCTATATGTTGTCTACAAGAGACCCACCTCGGACATAAGGACACAACTAGGTTAAAAGTGAAAGGTTGAAAAAGGTATTCCATGCAAATAGTAACCAAAAAAAGAGCTGGAGTAGACCAGAAAAATGTAAAATAACAATATTATAGTATATGGACAATAATTACTCAACTGAGTTGTTCCTGTGATCAATATTCTGTAAGTTTCTTCATAAAAAATAAACACTTTTAATTGAGGAGGACTGGAGAAGAGATATATTTTTGGATTCTTCATTTTTCTTTAACCCTTTCTTATGCATACTCGTTTATTAAAATAGTCCATCTGGATCAATAATAATTTAGTATGACTGCTGTTGAAAAAGATTTTGAGTTATTCTGCCTCATAAAATTATGTATTGGCATATTGTTATCTGTGGTAATTCATCCCTACTGCTATTGTTTTTTTTTTAAAGGCTTATTTCATTTATTTATCTCTTCCGACCCCCTCATTGTTTGCACTTGCTGTGTCTGTTCATCTTCTTTGTTTCTTTAGGAGGCACCGGGAACCAAACCTGGGACCTCCAATGTGGGAGGGGGGCACCTAATCACTTAAGCCACCCTCATTCCCTGCTTTGTTGTGTCTCTCGTTTTATTTTTCTTCTTGTGTCTTTTGTTGCATCATCTTGTTGTGTCAGCTCGCCACACCTGCCTGTTGCGCCAGCTCGCTGTCTTCTTTAGGAGACACCGGGAACTGAACCACGGACCTCCGATGTGATAGACGGGAGCCCAATCGCTTGAGCCACATCCACTTCCCCCTACTGCTTTTTCAGCACTCACCTTGCAGTCCTTTAACTGTTTTCTGGAGCCCTGAGAAGGATGTTTCTGCCAGTTCTTGCTGTTGGTTCAAAGCTTCCATGGGGGAAGGGAGCCCCAAAGCATCTCACTTTGCTGTTTATTTATTTATTTTTTTGAAGATTTATTTATTTATTCATTTACTTTTATCCACTTTTGCCCCCTCCCCCCATTTTTGCTGTTTTTGTGTCCATTCGCTGGGCAATTCTGTGTCTGTTTCCTGCCCTTTCTTCTCATCCTTCTCCTGTCTTCACCGGGATTTGATCATGGGAACCTATGATGTGGGAGAGAGGCATTCTGCCACCTTCGCCACCTTAGTTCCTGGTTTTTCAGCACATCTCATCTTGGCTCTCCCTCGTGTCACTGTCCTGTTGCATCATCATCTTGCTGCGTGGCTTGGCGGGGCCTGGGGAGCTCACCAGCGCGCGAGGCCTAGCGGCCCTCACACCTTCTATATTTTTCTTTATTTTACTGGGAGGTCCCAGGGATCGAACCCAGGTCCCTCCATATGGGAGACGGACACCCAACCACTTGAGCCACATCCGCCCCCCTCACTCTGCTGTTTTGATCAGGGTGGGCCAGACATAAGATTCTGAGAGGAAGCTGATCATTACATGGCCCCACCATAGGATCCTTAACATCTTATAAAAAACATCAAAGACTGAATTTAAAAAGCCCTTATTTTGGAATTATTTTAGATGTACAGAAAAGTTGTAAAGATAGCGCAGAGAGTTTCCATATCCCCTTCACCAACTTCCCCTAATGTTAAATTCTTATGTTTGTTAAGAAAATAGCCTTGGTAGAATACCATTAACTACAGACTTTATTCACATTTCACCATTTATTTTTAAGTGACCATTCCTTTTCTCTATCAGTATCCAGTCTAGGATACCCCATTACATTTCCTAAATTTTGAACTTTAGTTTTGTCCATGCCCAGAATTCTGTTAAAATACTGTTATCAGCAGGCACAAAATGACACATACCATCTGATCTCACTTATATGAACTAAACAGAATATGCAAATTTATAAAGTCAGAAATGAGAATTCAGCTTCCAGGGGCTGGGTAGGGAGTGGAATGGGGAGTTAATGTTTAATTAGTACAGAATTTCTGTCTGAGGTGATGGGTAAGTTTTGGCAATAGATGATTGTGACAGAGGCACAACTTTGGGAATGTAATTAATGCCACTGAATTGTGTATTTGAAAAGGAATAAAATGGGAAATTTTAGGTTGTTTCTAAGATACCACACACACACACAGAAACCATAGAAATGTACAACGCAGAGTGAACCCTAAAGTAAACAGTTAGCCTAAAGTTAATAGCATAATTATAGGAATGTTGTTTCATCAATTGTAACAAAATTACTCCACTCATGAAAAATGGGATTTAATAGAGAAAACTGTATGTGAGAGGGGAATATATGGGAACTCTGTACTTTCTTCATGATTTTTCTGTAAATCTACAATTACTTTAATTTAAAAAAGGCAGTTAAGAGAGAAAAAGGGCCTCATTATTATATAAGGTAATGAATTGATGGGAGTCAGAGAAAAGAGTCTCCCAAATATATTAACTCAGATGTGTAGCTAAAGGACTGAGTGAGGAAGCAGATAATTTTTACGAAGTTCCCTCAGTTGCCCAGCATTTCCACAGATATTACCTCTCTTGTCCTTAGTATGTGGGCCTCATGGTTGCAAGATGGCTGTCTCAGGTCCTGCCATCATATCCTGACACACTAACAACCAAGGAAGAAAGTAGATCTTCTCTCCCATGGGCCTATTTGAGGAAAACCTTTCTCACCGGCTTCAAAGCAAGCATCCTGTCACCCATGGTGTAGGCTTGTCATGTCACTTCACCTCACAACCCTCCTGTGAAGCTGGCATCACTGAATCCATTTCCTCAAGAAGTCCTGCAGTGAGGAGAGATACAGGTCCCATGACCATTGGCTTGCATGGAGCAGAGCTGGACTCCACCTGGCTGGGCTGTGAGAGCCCGTCAGCCTGGGCAGGGAATTCCTCAGAGGGAGTCCCTGCGAGAGCCTATCTGTTTTCAGGGTTTCCCACCTTTGCCTGTCACCTCCAGGTGACCCTGGGCAAGTCTCACTTCACTGCTGGGCCTCTGGGTTTTCATTTTGGGTGTGGGACGAGCACTTATGAGGAAGGACTCCCTGACCATGGTTTGGGTGTGGTCTAAAGCATCAGTTTGTAAACTGTAGGTAGCATCAGAATCCCCTGGAGGACCAGCTGGGCCCCACCCACCCCAAAGTTTCTGCTTCAGGAGGTCTAGGGTGGGGCCAATAATTTGCATCTCCAACAACTTCCCAGGGGTCCAGGCCCCACACTTGAAGCACCTCTGCTTGAAATTAGGCCAACTGCTTTTGGAATTAAAATCTTGTACAATACAGCTACAGTCATCTGTTTACAACGGTGGAGCTGAGTTGTTGCAGCAGAGACCCGGTATGGCCCGCTAGCCTGAATTACAGGCTGCCCTCTCTTGGCACAGTTCCACAGTGTGCGGACTGCAGTTAGCACGGCTCAGTTACACAGCTGTCCCACAACCACACAGTCCAAACGTCAGTGACCATGGTTTATTAACTACCAGTAATTGCATAAAGGACAAACTCGGCTGCTCACACGACAGGACGTAGGGGTCAGATGCACCTCACAATCGGTGCACAGTCGCGGCGCTCCTTTCAAAGTCCGTCAGTGATCGGTCGCAGCAATCCCTTCATCAGGTCACGCACAGACAACACTGTCGTCGTGTTGCCGTCTTGTCACCCAGTGATAAAACGCGTGACGGTTTACAAAAGTGGTTCATCATAAGAGGGAATTGGGGAAGCGGATGTGGCTCAAGTGATTGGGCTCCCGTCTACCATATGGGAGGTCCTGGGTTCATTTCCTGGGGCCTCCTGGTGAAGGCGAGCTGGCCTGCGCCGAGAGCTGATGCAACAATAAAGAGACAAAGAGGAGAGACAATGAGAGACACAACAAACCAGGGAGCTGAGGTGGCTCAGGCGATTGAGTGCCTCTCTCCCACACTGGAGGTCCCAGGATTGGTTTCCAGTGCCTCCTAAAGAGAAGACAATAAGAGAAGACAAGCAGACACAGAGAGCACACAGCGAATGGGCAGAGAGCAGACAGCGAACGCAAAAACAAGGAGGGGAATAAATAAATAAAATAAATCTTTAAAAAGAAAAGAGGGAATTGACTAATGGAGTTAGAAGTGCAGCAAAAACCACAAGCAGTAACGCTGAAAGTGAAATTTGAATCCAGCGTCAATGGAGTAAAGAAACAGCTGACCACGGGAACGTGGACGCTTCACTGTTTCTTTTCTTTTTTTTTTAGGAGGTACTGGGGATTGAACCCAGACCTCGTGCATGGGAAGCAGGCGCTCAAGCACTGAGCTATACCTACTCCCCTTCATCATTCAAGAGACTCCAGATGTGCAGCCACAGGGACTCTGTGAAGGTGAATTTATCAACACAAATGAGAAAGGCGTTTGTGTCAAGAAGGATGAAGACATCTCAGGGGTAGTCACACTGCCCCCAAAATAAAAAAAAATAAAAAAAAAAACAACTTCACGTTAAAGGGACTCTCAGAGATATTTCATGACTTTGAACATGCAAAGGATAAAACATCAGTAGCTCCAAAATGTTGGCAAGATCTGGCTTACAGCGCACGCTTAATAAATATAAGTTGCCTGGCTCCTAAAAACTTCCATTCAACAAGGCTATAAAAGCACGGTGGATGACATGGCTTCCCTGAGAAAATGCACTCCAAGCTTCAACTCTTCCCTTCTCGAAGGTTAAACGGGTAGCCGCGTTTGAGGATGAAGCCATGGGCCAGGAAGGGGGGTGTATTTTCAGGGTTGGCTAGCTGCTGTAACAAACAAGCCACAGTGAAGGCTTCTCTCTGCTCCGTCGCAGTTCAATGCTGACCACCGGAGAGTGGCTCGGAGGGCTCGGTTCCTCGTTGTCAGGGTTTGGTTGGGGCAGCGGGGCCCCCCTGAGTGATCTGGAGGAAGGGGCTTATTACAGAAGCACCCCAATGTGAGAGAAGCTGGGTAGGTAAGGGCCTGCGGGCATCTCTGGTGGGATCGGCAAGGGGATGGCCAGGGCAAGCTGGAGGAGATGCTCATGCAAGGCTGTGGCTCCTGCATCTGGTCTAGGCCTGGTTGAAAATGGTTTGTTTGTTTTTCGGGTGCATATTGGACACAGAGCAGAGAAGAGTGAGGACCAGCTAGAATCTGTCAGCAGCTCTGTCCCTTTATCCTCTAGCATCTGATTGTGATGACCTTCAGCTCTGCCTTCCAAATCTCATGTGCATTTCTCTTTGACCTGCCCTAATTCGGAAGCAGATGGAGAGGGCACAGGTCAGCTTAACCCAATGAACACGTTCTTTTCTTTTTTTTTTTAAAGATTTATTTTTATTTATTTATCCCCCCCCTCCCACCGTTGTTTTGCCCTTGCCGTCTGCTCTCTGTGTCCATTCACTGTGCTCTCTGTGTCTGCTCATCTTCTCTTTAGGAGGCTCCAGTAACCGAACCTTGGACCTCCCATGTGGCAGAGAGGCACTCAATCGCTTGAGCCACCTCTGCTCGCTGCTTTGTTGTGTCTCTCATTGTTTTTCCTCTTTGTGTCTCCTTGTTACTTCATCTTGCTGGGTCAGCTTGCCGTGCCTGCCTGTCGCGCCAGCTCGCTGTCTTGTCCACCTTTTCCAGAAGGCACCACGAACTGAACCTGGGACTTCCAATGTGGTAGGTGGGAGCTCAATCGCTTGAGCCACATCTGCTTCCCCAATGGACACTTTCTAAAGCCACCACCAAGACCCAGGTTCCTTCCATTTGTGGCTCCAGCACCCTGTCTTCCGTATATAGGCCCTGCAGGTGGTGTGGGGGATTTTGAGAGGCCAGCCTGGCGGAGCACACATCCCCTCCTTTGAACTGAGCTGAGTCACACAGCCCCACCTGCCTGCAGGGAGATGCTGGGAAGCCCAAGGAGGGAAGGATTTGGGTGATGGTATTTCAACCCTTGCCGTATACATAGCCCTGCCTAAATAAGCACCAGTAATTCTAAGAGGACACTTCACTGGTTCTGGGCTACATTTACTTATTTATTTGTTTGCATGTCAATATCCCTGCAATCAGGAATTTATCGTACAATGAATGGCATCTCGCTGCTCTAATTAGCAGTGTTTTTTCTTTCTTAGTTGTACGTATAACGTTGGTGCATTTGTAATGGATGGCATCTTAGATCTGTTGAAATACGATAACACCAGCCTTCAAAAGCCAGTGGAGCTAGTCACGTTCCATACTCCAAGAAATGCCAATAAAAAACAGCCTGGGGGGGTGCCATTTTATATTATTCAGTATTCTGGACTGTAAACACATTCCATTTGGGCAAAGCTGTGGTGAAAGGGTCACTGCTGCTTATATCATGTGTCATTCTCACCCTTTGACAAAGCAGCTTGGCAACATGTGCCAGCACCCACAGGCAAATCCCTTCACCCTGCTGCCCTGTCCGGGACACACTGGGCAGCCGTGGGCATTTAATGAGATTATACCCCTGTACAAAGTGGGAAGAGAACGTTTTCCAAAAGAACATTCAAGATGGTGACGTTATTTGAGGTCAGATAACCTCTGTCAGCATGCTCCAGGCTGTAAGCACACATTAAAAGCATTTGAGACATTTTTCCAGAATCTGATCAGTGTGTGCCGAAGTGCTATTCATCACTTTGATTTTAGCAAATGGTGTAGAGAAAATGTTACCTCCCTGTTCTCATCTGCTAGGCTGCAGAAAGCAATGTACCAGAAATGGGAATGTATTAACTTACAAGCTTACAGTTTCAAGGCCAAGAAAAATGTCCAAATCAGGGCATCATTAGGCGATGCTTTCTCTCCAAAGACCGACTGCTGGCGGTCCTGGACTCTGCTGTCACGTGGCCAAGGCACATGGCGGCATCTACTGGACTCTCCCTTCTCTTCCGGGTTTCCTTGCTTTCAGCTTCTTATTTCCGTGGCTTTGTCTTTTTGTCTGAATTTCATTCTCTTATAAAGGACTCTGGTAAGAGGGTTAAAACCCACCCTGGATGAGGTGGGTCACACCTTAACTTAAGATCCTACTTACCATAAGATCCTGCTTACCACAGGAATGGATGAACTTAAGAACATACTTCTCTGAGGTCCATTTAGCTTTAAACCATCATAATCCCGAACCCTGAGAGGAGCCCAGAAGATAATGGAATTGCTTGCAGTGGCCAAAAAAACTGGCCAGGAGGTGGGGGTGGGGGTGGGGCTGGGAGGGCACAGATGTCAAAGTGATCCATCACGTCGTCCCCTTCTGGCAGTGAAAGGAAACAGTTGCATCTGATTAGCTGCAGCTGCTGTGGACTGACTGCTGGGCTCACGTGGTCCGACGCACCTGGCGTGAAAATAGAGTGGATATAGAAAATACAGAATACCCCATTAGATTTGGATTTCAGATCAACAAAAAATCATCTTTCAGTATGAGTTTGACCCACACATTGCATGGGATATACTTTATACTAAAACAATGATATGTTGTTAGTCTGAAATTCACATTTAACCAGGCAGGCTATATTTTTATTTGTGAAATCTGCCAACCATAACTGAAGTGGATATGGCATTTCAACTGTATTTTTTTTTTTTTTTTTTTTTTTTTTTTTTGTCTTTACACATTCACCCCTGCCCATGAGCTCTTGTTTATATCCTGGTGCAGACGGCAAGCACCATGTTGTCCACATTAGGTGGCGAATAGGACAGTCTCTCATCTCTGCTGCACAGAGCCACCAGTGAGCTTGATAGCAGAGACTCATGACTTTTCAGCAATTTTAAACAGCCCTGCTTTTGGCTGGGACTTGGATGGCCTCTCTGTGCACCGACCAGAAAGCTAACACATGAACAGAAAACATATCTATAAGAAAATAAGAAAGGCCCTTTTTCTTTCTAAATTCAAAACTAATTTTCATGATAAGCTAGGGAAGTAGATTTGGGGTTTGTCTGTCTTCGGTTCCACGAAAGGAGTGTGTTTCCAGGGTCCGTCGGTGCTTGTCTGAATTTCCACTGCTTGAGCTCCTCCCTTAATTAAAATTCTTTCCTGGCTCTCCCAATCCAACAGGCCTTTAGAGATCTGTAGATCTGGTCCCTGTCTGCCTGTCCAGCCACCTTGTCCCCTTCATTCATGCCTCACCACAGCTACAGCGAACTTCTAATACGCCATACTCATGCTCCTCCTTCTGGCTGGCACTTGTCTGGAAAACTCCTATTTAGCCTTCAAAACCCACTCCAGCTGCACTGTGATTCCCTGGATCTGGATCCCCACAGCTGCCAGCGCTCTTTTGTCACAGCATTCATCACTCTGCACTTTCATTGACTAGGTTTCAATGTAATGGAATCTTCTAAATATTTGTCACCAAAAGGCATGCTTATAAATATTTGATGTGATACACTACAAGAATGTCATTGCTGCTTTCCTTGAAAACCACTCAGGGACTGGTTAAGGAAATTATCAGACAGCCATCTATCAGAAAATCATGCAACCCCTTAAAAGAACAAGGCAGCACCAAGGCATGGTGTTAGGTGAGAAAAGCAAGGGATCCAGGTCAGCTTATTTGGCTGCTGCTATCTATGTGTCAGCCGTCCCAGCAGGGAAGCATGGGAGCCTGGCTCCAGCAGTCCTTGTAGGGCAGGGGTGGCAAAGGGCAGGAGGAGGGACTCAGCTGCCACCGTGCCCTGCTTTGAGCCTCTGGAATTTTCATACCTTCTGCAACATTGCCTACTTTAAAAAATATATAGAGATGTAAAAATCGAAATCCCCTCAAAACACAGACTCCAGTTGAATAAGGTGTGTCCCAGAGCCCTGGGAATTTGGCCCCTCCAACCTCTCCTGCAGGCTCCCTTTTCCTTCCCAGCCAGATCAGCCACTGAAGCTCTTTAAACCCTGGGGACTCTTCACGGCTCTGTGAATTCATAAGCCAGTGTCCTCTGCCTAAAATTCTCCACCCCTTTTCCAGAGGACTTCAGGACAGCTAATTCTTTCCTTCCCCAGCATATGCCTCCCAGAGTGCCCCACACATCCCACTTCCCCTTCTGGGTGACACCTATGTCTGAAGCATGGCGGGGAGTCCTCCCAGGCCACAACTTGCCTCTTTTCTTTGTTTTTGGTTTCTTTCCTTGTGGAGATGTTCGAAATGTTCACGTCAGATTTACCAGTCCTTTTCCTTTAGGATTTGTGCTTAAGAAATTCTTCCCTTACCCGTAGTCATGAAGACAGTTTTATTAAAAAAAAATTTTTTTTGAGGTACCGGGGCCGGGGATTGAACCTGGGACCTTGTATGTGGGAAGCCGGCGCTCAAACCGCTTGAGCCACACCTGCTCCCTGGCATTTTTATTAATTTTGTTCTCAAAGTTTTCAGGGTTTTTTTCTTGTCATCTGTGGTCTTTACTTCCTGTGGAATGTATTTTTGTGTATGGTGTGAGGTAGGCATTTAATCTCCTAGGCTGCTCAAGCAAATACCGTGAAATGGGTCGGGCTAAACAATGGGAATTTATTCACTCATGGTTTTGAGGCTAAAAAATAGTCCAAATCAAGGGGTCATCAGGTGATGCTTTCTCCCCAAAGACTGTGGCGTTCTAGGGCTGGCTGCCGGTGATCCTTGGTTCCTCAGTTTGTCCCATGGCAAGGCACATGGTGGCCTCTCCTGGTCTCTCTCCGCTCTTTCAGGTTCTGTTGAGTCCCTCAGCTTCTTGCTTCCCTGGCTTTCTCTCTCTGTCTGAAGTTCATTCTCTTATAAAGGACTCCAGTAAGAGGAGTAAAACCCATCTGATTGGGCTGGGCCACCCCTTAACTGAAGTATCCTCATCAAAAGTTCCTATCTACGATGGGTTCACACCCACAGGAATGGATTCTATTTGAGAGCATGTTTTTCTAGGGTTCAGAGCTCCAACCCACCACAGTAGGGATCCATTCTCATCCTTCCTGATATTTACTGAGTAGTCCACCCTCTCCTCGCTGATTTGTGTATGGTGACATCGCTCATGTTTCCATTTGTGCCCTGTAACACACACTCACACACACAACCTTACCCACCTTCGGTCTCACACCTGGCACTTCACCAGGCTTGTCTGTTTGTGTGTCTCTCTCCTCACCAGCCTCTGACCATCCCGGGACAAGGATGTGTCAGGTCATGCCTTAAGACCTAGACTGGAGACTCCAACCTGGTTTTGAATTTCTGCTCTTCCGCTTACCAGCTGTGACATTTTGGGCAACTCAGCTTCCCTTCTCTGAGATTCCCAAAGTGGGGATAATTATAGCAAACACATAGGTTTCCTGCGAGGATTAAACAAGATGATGTGTGTGAAGTGCTGTAGGCAATGCTTGGTGTACAGTAACCACTTGTGTGCGATGCCTGTCGTTAATAGTGAATTTTGATAGTGCTTGGTACACAGTGGGTGCAAGTGCTTGGCACACAGTGAAGCAAGTGTTTAGCACACAATGGGTGCGAGTGCTTGGTGCATGGTGGGTGCAAGTGCTTGGCGCACAGTGGGTGCGAGTGCTTGGCACACAGTGAAGCAAGTGCTTAGCACATGGTGGGTGAGAATGCTTGGCGCATAGTGGGTGCTAACACATGCTGTTGAGTGAGTGGTTGAATGAGTGTGTCAAGAGTTGGGTGGGAAACGAGTGAAAGCTCTCTAGATAGACTGTCCACTGTCGCCTTTCCCTTCTGAGGCCTCTTCCTTCTTTCCTCAGCCCTTTGTTTGAAGCTTCCTGGGGAAGCAACCTGTGGGTTGCTCACGAGCTCTCACTTCCTTCTGAGCTGGCCTCTTGCTAGAAAAGTGGCCTGCGGCCGTCTGGAGACTGCCCTCTGACCTCTGGAAGGGCCGAGTGAGCACTGGGCAGGGAGTCTTCCCTCAGTGCCTGCTGGGGGGTGGCCTGCTTAGTTTCCAGGTGTGGGATCTGCGTGTTCAGCATCCCCCTGGACCTGGGGACCCTCTCTTGGGGTGACATCCTGGTGTCATGACACTACTTCCCTCCTGGTATTTAAAAGGTTTCTGCTCACCTGCGCCCCCCAGTTCTCCTTTTTTGGTTCCGCACAGGTGGCTTTTGGCCCCGCCTCACAGGCCTCCTCTGCCTTCTTCACCTGGGGACTGGGGATGCTCGGCCCCGGTCAGCACCCCTGCAGTTGTTGCTGGCTGTTCTGGCAGGTGGGGCTGGGGTCCTGGAGGAAAAACCGCCAGGTGTACAGGTGCTGTGCAGTGAGCTGCTGGTGGTGCTGGTGGGGGGTAAGCATTACATCCTCAGGGTGAGCAGCCCCCGGGAAGGACCAGCTGTGGGGACCATGGAGGGGGAGGGAAGGAGAACCTCCTGGCCTCCACCTGGAGTCTCCGACTCAGCCACACAAAGCGGATGCTTAGCTGTTGTCAAAGTCAGTCGTGTGTCATCGGGGGACCCCCTGCCGAGTTGAGGATCCAGTGTGGACTCTTGGGCCATGAGTGAGATAATTGGATGGCGAAACAGGAACGTGTGGTGTTAGCTCCCTGGGGAAGCCCCTCTCACTGTGGGCTGACCCCCCACCCCCCACCCCCTCCACGGCACCCCTTGCCTCTTTTCCTGATGAAAGAATATTGTAGCGGTTATCTATTGCTGCATAGCCAGTTACCCAGAACTTAGCGGCTTAAAACAACCGTAAACCTTCATTTAGCTCTTATTTGTTTTGGTGGGTCAGGAATTTGAGTTCGGCTTGGCACCGGCTTTGGGCCTCTGTCATGAGGTTGCAGTCAAAGGCTCGACTGGGGCTGGGGATCTGCTTCCAGAATGGCTCACTCAAGGGGCTGGCAAGTCGGCGCTGATCGTTGGTGGGACGTCAGAGAAGTAGACTATGGCCTCTGGGGGCTGCCCCTGCCCTCCCTGTGTGGCTCTTTCCACAGGGCTGCCCTAGTGTCCTCCCGGCATGGAGGCTGGCATCCCCTGGACTGAATGAGGAGGAAGTGGCAGTGTTTTTTGTGACCTGGCCGTGGAAGTCATTTCTGCAATGTGATGTTGGTTACCTGGGTCAGCCCTATTCAGAGCAGAGGGAACTGCACAAGAGCGTGAATACCAGGAGGCGAGGCTCACCTGGGAGGCTGCTGCCATGTCAGACATCACTTCCTCCCACTCACCTCCCCTCAGGGAAGAGAGGACACTTGACCTCAATTCTGCTTTCAAGCTATGGACACCTCCCCTGCTCCCACTCTATTCTTGGTCACTCCCCTGACCCCTCTCCTGACAGCTCGTCATACCTGGCTGTCACCACACTGCCCAGAAGCCATCTTGGCTTTCTTAGACCACCTCTGTCCCCGTGCTCTTGCTTTTCTCTCAGCCCCTGCTTCCACTGTGGTTGGGTCACTGTCTGTGGTGCCACCCTGCACGTCCCCTGGAGGAGGGGCTGTTTCCTGGGCTGGGGTGGATCCACAGAGCCTTCCAGGTCCTTCCAGAATCTTCCAGAGCCTTCCAGAATCTTCCAGAGCCTTCCAGAACTCAGGTTCTCAGGAAACTCCTAAGCTCCACTGTTTCCATAGGCTCTTTTTTTTTTAATTAATTTTAATTTTTTTTTTATTCCCTCCCCCTGCACCGAGATGGCTGTCTTGTCTATCTGCTCGTTGTCCTGTTGTCTTCTTTAGGAGGCACCGGGAACTGAACTCGGGACTTCCCATATGGGAGGCGAGTGCCCAACCACTTGAGCCACTTCCACTCCTTGCTGCTTTCATTGTCTGCTGGTTGCGGCATCTGCTTGTCGTCTTTAGGAGGCACCGGGAACCAAACCCGGGACCTCCCATTTGGGAGGCAGACGCCCAATTGCTTGAGCCACATCCGCTCTCCTCCAGAGGCTCTTGCTGGACCTGGGCCAGGTCCCCAGGTCCTGATGGGATTCCATTACCTGTTTCCTTGCCCTGGGGTGTCAGCAGAGGGGAAATTCTCGCAGGTGATGGCGGCAGGGGCTCTCCTTCCCGACCTGAGCTGGAAGCATCTGAGTAGTCCACTGCCACTCCTCACTTCCTCAGGCCATGGGGCCTCCTCTGGAGGACCTAGGGCCCGGGACACTTAGCAGCTGCAGCAACAGCTACTCAGATAATAGCAGCTGATGCCCCTTGAACACTTGCCATGGGCCCAGCCCTCATTGCTCTCAGAAATTCCAAAACCCGCATTCTATATTTTTTTCTACCATGTGGAGAAAGAAATCAAGGCTCAGAGAGGCTCAGTGACTTGCCCCAGGTCACACAGCCAGTGGAGGTAGGCTTTGAACCCGAGTCCACACCCTCAGTGATACCAGGCTATCCCATTCTCTGTCACCTGCTGGGTGGCAGGCAGCAAACCAGAGAATGAGCTCAGCCATCAGCCCAGGCCTCAGATTCTTGGAGGTAGATGCTGAGGTGTGTCCAATAGCTGGGCTCTGCAGGCTGGTTTTCTCCCTGCTTGGGGCCCAGCACACAGTACGTGCCTGCTGCGTGGACCATCATGTGGGTGAACCAGGCTGCATCAGGGTGTTCACCATAAAATTCTTCCCATCTTCTTGAGTTCAAAGGGAGGATATCTGGGAAGGCCGTGGGGAGTGGCAGTTCCCAGCCTAACAGTTATTTTGCACCCCCTCCCACGCACACACAAATAATCAGGCAGCTCTTCAGAGAAACTAAAGGTGGGCGTAAGGCTCCCGTTTCCAGCTGTGCTAATGTCATTTGGGAATTCATGGAAGCAACACCCTCCACCATCTGCTCTAGGAAAACGTGAATGGAAGCTCTTATTGATTTGAGAAAGCGCTTCATTGACACGTCTGTTGTTGTTCCTTGTTTTTGTTTCGTTTGTCGCAGACTTACACAGCCGCCCATTCAACCCGCCTCCTGCCCCAGGAGGGGCTCCGTGACTGTCCCCATCTGACAAGGGGACCACCAAGGCTCAGAGACTTCATCCCTGCTTTTAAAAAAAAAAAAACATTTAAGGCTGGATTTTAAAAAACAAACATGGTTTAAATTGGATCTGAGTTTTGTCACCTAAGCCTTTTAGGGAGCAGTGTCTTTCTTTTTGTACCTCTCTTAAAACCACGAAAGGAAAAGACCGGGAGCCCCTCCCTGAGGATTCTGCTCAGAGCAGGTGTGTGCTCCAGTCCTGTCTGGAGCAGGTGGCTCCACCCCCTTGGAAGTGCCTGAAAGAATCCGTTTGCAGCTAGGGCCATGCTCACTGTTTCCACCCAAGAAGCTCCGAGAAGCCTCTGCTTGTGCCTTTGGGCACCATCTCTCACCCAGGGCGCTGTTCCCCTCTGATCCTGGGGGGGGTGGGGGGGGTGTGTGACCCCCTCGTGCCCAGACCTTCTAGACCCCTCCCCTCCGCATGCCTACAGATCTGTTTGGAAAAATCCATCCAAGAGAAAAGCAAAAAGGGCGGTTGCAGGGTCTGCGTCCACACCCACCAGCTATGGAGGTTTCCCCGGGGCTGGTGGCTGTTAAACTTTAAACCACCAGCAGTGAGCTCTGGCTGGTTTTGATCTTCTCTTTGCCGACACCATCGCCACCCTGCAAGCACACAACCCTTTCCGTGTGATAATGCGGAAATGCAAATACGCTGTCATTTTGTGACCTATATTGCGAAAATTAGAAAAAAAAGGAAGTTCTATTTTGCTGTCGCATGAAGTCCAAACCCAGAGGAGAAAGGCGCGTGCATTGAGGAGGCCGGTGAGTGGTATTTCGCTCTGGGAGCGTTTGAGGAGCACCAAGATCATGTTCGGGTTTTGGAAGGTGCGGGGAGGGCTTTTGGGATGGGGGGCGGTTGCGGGGGAGATTCAGAGCAGGAGCCATTTGAGGGAGGCTGTGATGTGTTCAGGGCAGGAAGCTGCCCTAGCGGCGTGCGGAATGGTGTCTTGTTTTTGCCCTTTTTTCTTTCGGTGGGTTCCTCTGGCATTATTTATAAAGAGTCACAGTTATTGTGGGCATCGAATGGGGAAATGTGAAAATCCTTTGTAAACTGCCAAGGGCCGGGTCAGTGCTGGCGATTGCTTTTTGTTGTGTTTTTTTTTTTTTTTGGTGGGGAGGGGAAATGCAGACTCTCGGCCCATTGTCTTTAACAAAGATGAAAGGGGTGCCTGCTGCCACCTGCCACCCCCAAGCCAAGCCTGGGGAGGGGCTGTGGGTCCCTCGGCTCCCCCAGGACTTGGGGTCCAGTGTCCACCTTTGAGCCTGCACCTGACATCTAAGTGAGCCGGCGCGTCCAGTCTGTCTGGAAGCTCCAGTTCTGCTTCCCCGGCTCTGAGGCACCGGGAAGACATAAGTGGCCCTTGGGGAGGGGGCCAGGCTCTCCCCTATCAAAGGCTCACTTAGGATCCAGGACATCCATGGGGCAGCCGAGGGGTCGGCAAGCCCGGGACCTCGCTCAGGTCACTCTACCAGGAATGCAAGTCTAGGGCCTTCTGGGGATCCAGCCCCGGGCCTGGAATAACTCAGGGGCCGAGGCTTGTGATCATTCTGAGGCTCAGGGGTGGGGAGAGTGGAGGTGGGGGGTGGGGGAGGGGAGAACCCATATAGTCCGTCTGACACCCGTGGTGCTGATAGTTCAGGCAGGGTGGCCCTGGGGTCGTCCCTGGCTTTGCAGAGTTGGACTCACTATTCTGTTGCTTGGCCCATTGACAGGGCCCCTGAGTCGCTGTCCACCGCCCCGGGGGCTTTCAGGGTCACCGTAGGAGAAGGGAGAGCTGGACTTGAGGCAGCAAAGGACAGGCTGACTTGTAGGTGCTGCCACCCATGACCTCACCACCCCCACGGGTGGGCCGGGCACAACCGCCGTGGTACAGATGCAGAAACTGAGGCTGCACAGTAAAGGGAGTGAGCACACGAGACATACTTGACTCTGAGAGGGAGGCTCCCGGGGGACATTTGGAGTGGAAGCGGCTGCCCCAACCAGCCCCAGCCCTGTGGGAAGGCTGCTCCCGCCCCGGCCTCATGGCCCTCACCTGGAAAGCGGGGGTCTGAATCTTGCCCGGCTCCCAGAGGTCTGCTCCGCCTTACCGTGGTTAGGATCGGTCCTTGGGGCGGTGCCTGGGGTGGACAGTGCTCGGCCGTTCTGGCAGAAGAGGAAACCGAGGCACAGAGTGCCTCACTGGCTTTTCCCAGGACCCCACAGCCTGCCAGTGCTGCCCAGCTGGGCCCAAACCCAAATCTTCTGAGTCCAGCCACTTGCTCAGTGGCCTCAGGAACGGGGTGGGGCCCGTGTTTGGGGTGCAGAGGGAAGGAAGTGGTTTGTCCCCGGCTGTCGCAGGAGGCCCGAGACCTCAACTCTTCTCTGGAGGGGCTGACATCTGTGTCTGCACAAAGACAGATGTCACCCAATGTCAAGTGACCCTCGAAGCCAGGCCGGAGCGTGGCCTCGGCACACACAGAGGCCTGCGCGGTTTTGTTCTGCAAGCGCTGAAGCATTCACTGCCTTCCTGAGAGGCTGTACCACCAAGGGAGGCCCAGGGAAGGCTGTGAGCGAGCTGATCTGAGCACGTTTGCCGCTCGGCTGCCCGCTGCCCCGAGAAGTCCAGGGGGCGGCAGCTACTGCCTCAGAGCAGCGGCATAAGTGGACTTCTCACACGATTCGCCGCCTTGTGTGCCAGGAGCAGGGGCCTGCACACACACCCTGCTGGGCCTCACCACCCCCAAGCGTGGGCTTGGCACGACCCCTGTGGTACAGTTGAGGAAACTGAGGCTGCACAGTGAAGCCGTTGGCCTGGAGCCGACCTCTGACTTCGGGAGGGAGGCTCTGGAACTCTGGTCCCACCTGCCGTGCCTAATGTGGGTGGTACAGGCCTGCGGGGCAGATGTAAGCCCAGGTGAAGGTTAGTCTGCAGAGAGGGACATTGTTGGGCCCACTGAAAAAATAGGGCTATGGACTGTCAGCTTTATATCAAGGTTAAGCTTCTTGAACTTGATAGCTATAGTTGCAGTGGTTGCTTAAGTGAAAATCCTTGTTCTTAGGAAATGTACATGGAAGTATTAGGTGTTAAGGAGCATGTGTACAACCAAATCACAAATGTTTAGAAGATATTTAGATAGATGATAGAAAGACAGATGGATAGATGAATAGACAGACACATGCATGGATGGATGGATAGATGGATGAATGGGAAGATGATGGGTGGATGGATGGATGGATGAATGGACAGATAGATGGACAGACAGGATGATATAAGAAATGTGGCAAAATGTTAAAGGCTGGTAAATCTGGGTATCTGGGTGGGGGTGAGGTTGGAGTTTTGTGTATTGTTTTTTGTATTATTTTTGCAACTTTCCAGTAAGTTTGTAGTTACTTCAAATTTAAAAGTGTTTTTTTTTTTTTTAAAAAACAACAACAACAACAACAACAAAGATAAGGTTGAAAAATATGGGTGACGACAAGGAAGTTTTAGTGAAAAGAATGAATAAGGAAGGGAGGCGACCACGCCCGGGAGCCAGGCCACTAGTGAATTCCAGCAGCCTCTCTGGTGGCTGGGGAGGGCTGACCTTCAGCCTGGCAGGGTGGGGCCAGTCCTGGAGGAGAGCAGAGGAGATTTGTCCCTGATACACTCAGGGTTCTCAGGGTTTCCACCCCTCTCTGTGCACTGATTCCTTCCTCCACAAGTGTTCTGGGAGGTCCGAGGAGTTGCTGCGATGATGAGGAGGCCAGCGTCCAGCCAGGGAGACTGGAGGTGCAGGGCTGGGTGCTATGTGGAGGGATGGGGGTGGGAGGGGAGGAGGTACTTTGGCAGAGAAGGAGGCTTGTGCATGCCTTCAGGGCACAAGCCAGCAGCTCCTGGGCAACATCTCCTGAGCACACCATGGCTCTCCTCTGCCTCCCCATGCATCTGCTCGTCTTGCTCCACTTTATGACTTCGGACCAGAGATGGAGACCTGTCCTTGATGCTCATGCCAGGCTGTCCATGCAGCCACCTCACCTTCCCCTCTGCCCCTGCCTGGTCTAGCCCCAGGTCCTCTTGCCTGGATAGCAGCAGGAAACTCCTGGCTGGTTCCTCTGCCTCCTCTGGGCTTCCCATAACCCAGGACCCTTTAAACATCTGAATGGGATGTGACCTGCCTGCACGGCCCCCGTGGTTCCCCACTGCTTTGACATCCCACCTGACACTGCAGGGAGGCCAGTGGGGACCTACAGGCCACTGGCCTCTGCTCCAGCTCACTTTCTTTCTGAGCTCAGCTACGCTGTGAGAGCCTCAGGCGGCCTGCCTCGATTTCATCTGCATGGGCTGCTTCCTCCATCTGGGGAGCTGGTCCCTCCATCTGGGATGCTGGTCTCTCCATCTGGGATGCTGGTCCCTCCATCTTTATGTAAAAGTATTGGATGGAAGGGAAATACAAACTGCTTGTGGTGCCAGTGGAAATTTATCCATTCATTCACCCATTCCAAAATACCGACTGAGTGCCTCCTAAGGAAGGATCAGCTAGTTTTGCCTTCTCTTATGGCCCCTGATTGAGCCCCAGCATTGACCCATCACCTTACAAATGTAAGCCAGTGCTTCCGGGGGACTTAGGCGAGGGCAAATGCTTGGGCTGTCCAGACCCATTCATTCATTCCTCGCAAGGCACACGGTGCCATCTCCCACTGTGCCAGGCCCAGGGCACCTTGTGGAGAAGGCAAGGAGGTTCCCACCCCATGTCACTCATCCTGGTGGGGAAGGCAGGCAGGGAAGGAGAAGGCGGCAAGAGGAATGACATGGTGTGCTGTGAGCACCGTAGAGAAGGTAGAGTCGGGAATGGACAGAGCATGGGCAGGTGGGGGGAGGGCTGTCACCTGAGCAGAGACCTGCGGGAAGTGAGTGTGAGCTGTGCACTTAGCTGGGCCAGTGGGAACAGCCAGTGCAAAGGCCCTGAGGAGGTCCCATGAGAAGGCCAGGAAGCCGGGGACGGGGGTAGAGGGTGATTCAAGGGGACAGCCATGGTAAGGATTTAAGTGTATAATGGACATTATTGGAGGAGTTTTTGTTTGTTTGTTTGGTGTTTTGGGGTATTTTTTTTTTTGCATTTGTTTAGTTTCATTACTTTTTCAAATGCAAATTTCAAACATAATCAAGGTAGAGAGAATTATGTAGTGAACCCTGGGTGTCCAGTCTGAACTCACGGAAATGAACAGAATTCAGGAGGCTTCCCCAAACCGTGTCCCTGAGAATCTTGGGTGCTGAGGGCGGAACAGTTTCCTGAATCACGCCCACCCCCCAACACTTGATTATGGAAATTTTTGGATATATAGCAAAGTTCAAAGAATTTCTCAGCCAACGCTCCTATGCCCACCATGGAGCTTCTGCTTGCTTTGTCACTCACTGAGCTCTGTCTCCAGGGAATTATTTTTATTTTAAAGGTTGTGGTTTTTCAGTTGCTTTTTATTTGTGGCAGTGGAGAGTGTTTTTCCATTTGTGGCTGTAATGTACAATTTTTTCTAGATGAAAGTAACGTCTTGAGGAAAAATATTAAAACAGTGCAGGTCGTACATTTCCCATATGTACTTGGGGCATTGCGAGCAATCGCAGCCTAGAAGCTCTAATGTCAAGGACAACCAGACAACCAGTGTGCTGTAGAGAGGGTGGGAGGAGGTGAATTTGTAGGGAGCTCCCCAGCCCCTGTTCTCACCACAGGCCATTTCAGGAGATGGATCCCTGGATAAAGGAGCTGCTGGATTCTGCCTGCCTCGGTGGCCCCAGATTGAGAGCCAGGTGCAAGTTCGAGGCCAGCTTCTGCTCCTAAGAAGCTGTGTGATGTTAGGGAGGTCGCCATGCCTCTCTGGGTGGGCACAGGGTCTGGATCTAAAGTTCTGGGTTCTAGGAGGTGAGATGACAGGGATTTAAATCAGAAACCAGCAGCCATTCCTTTTCTCTATTTTTTTATTGATGGGGTGAATATAGGCACGTTTCCTCATGAAAACCTGGGGTCACAGCCCTGTCCCCCTCTCTGGCTGGCAGGCAAGAGCAGGCTGAGCTCAGGCTGGCACTTCTCCCACAGGGGAGGTTTTATTAAGCACCATGCTTTTTTTTTTTTGTATGTGGGCTGATCTTAATGTTTCAAATCCCAATCCAGTTACTTACTTACTTAGTTGGTTATTATTTTACCCTGGAAACTTTCCAGCCTACAGAAGTGGAGAGAACCAGCCGTACCGCAGGCATCCATTGCCTGCTTTCAGTTGTCATTAGCTGGTGCTCAATGTCCACCCAGCCCTGATTATCTTGAAGCGAATCTCAGATATCGTATTCATCCGTAAACACTTCCATTTGTATCTCTTAAAGAGAAGGTCTCTTTTCTTTAAAAATACCATCACAGTACTGCCTCGCAGCTTAAATAATGAGCACCGGTTTCTCCACGTCGCCTGGCGTCTTTGCGTCCTGTTGGCTGCTGGCCTGGCCCCCTTGGCAGGAGCCAGCTAGGCTGAGCAGTCCTATGCTCTGCTGGTTTAGCACCTGTCGTGAGACTCCCCCATGAGGGAGGGACAGATGTCCGTCCTGGGCAGCTCCAGCCATCTCGAAGATCCTGCCCATGCTACTGTTTAAACTCCTGCAGGAAGCATGGCTGTGTAATTGTGGGCGAGATGTCCCAGCCTCCATGTCATCCCCCAACTCTGCTTTATTAACAGGCTCCCATGACAGACCCCCTTTCCAGCCAGCCCACATACCCGTGTGATGCTTCCCAAATGCATGGACCCCAAGTGAGACCACCGATGGGGACCCCTTCCCTCCCCAGGGCTGCCTGTTTTTACCCATTTCCATCCTGAGATTTTGCTTGACCTGACCTGGTCCACCTCCTCCTCCACCCCCGCCCCCACCCTCCTGCCCTCGGGCAGCAGCAGGACCAGGGAGACGTCGGGAGCAGCTCAGCCTGCAGAGCTCTGCTCGGTGCCTGGCGAGGCTCGGTGTTGACCCCCCCAGAGACATGTTCAAGTCCTACTTCCTGGCCCTGTGGGTGTGAGCCCTTTCGTCATGGGGGGTCTTTGAAGATGCTCTTCGTTAAGATGGAGCCAAACGGGAAAAGGGTGGGTCTTATTTCAGACTCAGGAGTAAGAGATGGACAGGGACAGACAGGGAGAGAGACGGCCATGGGATGGAGGCACAGGAGTTACGGGTGGTGCCAAAGCTACAGGCTGCAGAGAAAGCGCGGCCCTGCCGACCCCTTGAGGCTGGACTTCTCGCCTCCAAAACAGTGAGGCAAGCAACTCCTGTCGTTTAAGCCAACCCATCCGCAGTATTTGTCACACCAGCCCCGGCAGACCAAGACGTCCAGTCTGCGTGTGCCCGCTACGGCCAACTCACTTCCCTTGAAAGCGTGGCCGGGCAGCCCTGTCCCATGGAGGTGGAATCTGCACTTGCTCCGACTCTCACCATGGGTCCCAGCTCTCCCCTGGCCAGGATGGGCCTGCCAAGAAGTCACGCCGGGGTTGCTACATGCTCCTCACTTCTCTCCTGGCACCTGCCTTTCAGGTCTGCCTGTTCCAAGAGACTCTTGAAGGTGCTCGGAATTCACTGATGGTCAAGCACAAAGGAGATCCTCCCTATATTTCCGTTAGACCAGCAAACAGGGATTTTAGTAACGAAGCGTCAGCCAGAGAAGCGTGGCCTGTAAGGGAATTTCTTGTCGTAGCTTCTGCGTTGGACTGATACGGTTCTTGGATTCGCTGCCCATTAATCTCTGCTGATCCAGCTTTGGGCAAAAATTCCTGTGACTGTACCCGCCCAACAATTTTACGGAGCATCCTGATAGAGCATTGAGGGTCTCCGCTTTGAATATAGGCATCTGAGCAGGGAAGATGGG
>JAQZBX010030111.1:0-26961 GCA_029593785.1 Cabassous unicinctus | reverse complement strand
AAAAAAAAAAAAAAAAAAAGATGTGTTTCACAATTTTCTGTAGCTGCCTATATTGTGACAGTTTTTTGTTTCATTTAATGATATTTAAAATAATAAGGTTCTTCTTGTTAAGACAGCAACAATATCATTAACATGCTAAATTTTTTTATTTCATTTTGCAATTGTAAAATAAATAATTTACTTACATTTAGCAGTTAAATGAGAAGGAAGTCAATATAAAAGTTAAGAATTTAGTTAGCTGGTGCTTATAGTGTACTTGAGTAACTTTCATTTGATTATATTAATGCAGAGACCAAAATTTATCTTAGTGGATTTAAAACATCAAAGTGAAATTCTGGTGAATGGCAGATAATATTCAGTGAAAATGGGAAGATTTATGTTAAAATAAATGATTCAATACAACTGCAAAGTAAGAAACAAATTCAGTGGTCTTCTTATCAAAAAATTAAAAAATTAAAAAAAATCATTTTTAAAGGAAAGAAATATTAATGCATCTAATTTTATGATTTGAAAAGTCATATATGCATTTTCAGAAAATGTCTAAAATTAACATAATTAGAAATTTTTTGTGGAAAACTAGGGGAACTTTGATAAATTTTATGCATTCTAATTATCTGAGAATTCAACCACGATGTAAGTTATTTTTAATTTAATAATTTACTAGGCAGTAGCAGTAATCAGCTTGACATTCAAGAGAAGCTAATAAAGATTTGTTGAAAGATGAATTTATTAATTCATGGGTAGATTGGGAGGGCAATGAGTCTTTGTTTTGAAAGTCATATGTATACTGAATATTTTAAAGCAAAATATTGAATTAATAAAGTCAGATTTCTTGAAATTAGTATGGCTCTTCTTTTCGTCCCCATTTAACTCATTGTCAGAAGACTGTAATATGAAACCTTACCTGAAGGTAAAATAAAATCAAAGACAAAAATAGGTTTTTACACAGGAGACCGGTTTATATTTTAAAACATTTTCCTATTTCCTTTAAAATTATATCTGACTCCATTTCCTTAGTAAAAGAGTAATTTTCTTAATTTGACTGTTTATATTCAATAAATTTACCATAATTTTCTGCCACTACATTATGATATGATATCAAACAATATACTATAAGGTTATGATATATGATATATAATATAATATTATAATATATAATGTATAAAGTCATGTGACAATCTAATCAGCATAAATGAAAGTGGGAGACATGGTGATACTTTGAACTATTGCAAAATATTAATAGTTTACAAATTCCACAAATACTTAATTTATAGTGATAATCACCTAAAATTTGGATAATTTTGCTTCACAGAACTGTAAATCTTAACCAGAATTTGCTTAAATTTCTTGATTTCTATGGCTGGAAATGTATATGGAAATGCATTAATTTATATAATGAGATTTTCAGCAAAAAGATGAGCTTTAGAATTGGCTGAACAAATGATTCATTAATGGTTTCAATGAACCAAATTCCTTCTATATATTTTCTTGGTCGTGTTCAAAGTCAGCTTAGTCCCCGGACTAATTTCTGGTAGCATGTCCACATATATCCTTGTCTATGTCCAATAGTAGAGAGTAAAAATTTTCTCCCAGAATATTTAAAGAGCATCCTTTGCCAGAAATGTCCAGAAAATTTCCTTTCGTATCACATTATCAAAAGTTGATCATACCTCTATTTATGAAGAATGGGGTACTTCTGATTGCCTTAGACCAGGGGTTCTTAACCTTTTTGTTCCCCGGATCCCTTTGCCAGTCAGGTGAAATTAATACTACTGTAATTTATTTATTGCATAAATTCATAAGTGAAGGAAATGCTACATTTCATTTAGAGGTCAGAGAAAATAAAGATAATAAGTAGATTTTTTTCAGTTCAAGCTCATGGACTCCCTGAAATCTTTAACGAGGGGTCTGTGGACCCCTGGTTAAGAACCCCTGCCTTAGACTACTCTGGGTACAGCCGTACTGTTCTTGCGGCTAGTGACAACCAGTGTAACATGTATTTTATTAGAAGAGAATGTAGGGAAGTGATGGTGAATAAGATACATTTATGTCATTTACAAGAGCTAAATAAAAAGAAGCACTTTAACTTTAGACTTAAATTTAATTTATATAAAAGCTTTACAGAACTTTTACTTAGTAGACTTCTAACC
Source organism: Cabassous unicinctus (assembly GCA_029593785.1). NCBI lineage: Eukaryota > Metazoa > Chordata > Mammalia > Cingulata > Chlamyphoridae > Cabassous > Cabassous unicinctus. The sequence goes on along the minus strand of JAQZBX010030111.1, from coordinate 24,811 downwards.
CTCATATAAGTGCAAAATAATGGCAATAGTGTATCTTCCATTCTACTCTCACAAAACCTCTAACTAAAGTTGTAAAAAATGTAATCAGCTAAAAATACAAATGGTTAAAATGTAAAATTCTCCAGTCACAACGAAGAGGAGAGTTTGATAAACTATTGCACTTCCCCCTTTTTTATTTTTGAAAAAAAAATGTAGATGGATAAGGAAAATATAAATTGGCAGAGATTAAAAGAAAATAATTGGTGACTTTTTTAAGCAAAAATGTAAGCAGATAAAAAGTGGAGTGTTGTTACCTTTGAGGGAGGGTAGAATGACTACTAACCCAGTAGGAGAAAAGGGATTAAAAAGATGTAAGCATACTAGTTTTATCTCTTACATGTGATATATTACCTTTTAATCTTTAGACCCTTGAAGGACAGAACAAATTTTCAAAGACTAGATAAGGAAATGTGTTCTTGCCCCCTGAAAATAAATAAAAACTAATGAATAACTAATTAATAATAACTGTGGTGATTTGAAGCTGGATATACTCCGAAAAACATGTTCCTAAATCTAATCCCTTTGGTCATGAACCCATTGTACGTAGGCCTTTTTAATGAAGTTACTTCAGTTAGGGTGTGGGCCACCTCAATTGGGATGGACCTAAATCATATTTCTGGAGTTCTTTATAAGCAGAATGAAATTCAGACACACAGAGAGAAAGCAACAGAGAGATCAATCAGAAACTGAAATCAACGGAACTAGTAAGAAAAGGGAGAGACCAGGAGACATGTCCGTGTGCCTTCCCATGTGAGACTCCAAGGACCAAGGATTGCCTGCAGCCAGCCCCAGAATACCAGTCTTGGGGAAGAAAGCACTGCCTTGATGATGGCTTGATTTGGCCTTTCTTCCAACCTCAAACCATGGGCAAATAAATTCTCATTGTTTAACTTGACCCATTTCATGGTACTTGCTTGAGCAGCCTAGGAAACTGAAACTATAACCAACAAGCATTAGAAAGCACAGACAGCACTGGAAGTATGAAGTTGGGCACTGATATTGCAAATATTAACAGGAATGAGTTTTTGCACTGTAGTCCTTTCACAAAATGTCATGGTGGATACAGACATGATATAGCTATGATAGCATATCATAAGTGCTCAAATTTATGCTGTAAAACACAGATGCACAATGATGAATATTTCATGTGACATTATATGAGAACTTTGTAATTATCTAGCAGAGCTCAAGTTTCTAGATTAGAAATAAGGTAACATTAGGGCAAAGCCACAAGTCCATTTCAATTCAACTTGCTTTTATGACAAAGGAACAAGACTGAGTTGCAGATAAGAGAGAAGTTATAGGTATAATCTTTTAGAATTGGGTAAAACTTATATCATCTCACTTTATAACATATTAATATGCAACTCATGTTTGATCTATGTCACAATGTTCAAACATTTTAAGCTTCCTAAGGAAATTTCTCTACTATATGATATGCAGAACAGATGTGACTTTGGGGGCTAGGGTAATACATGATTTAATACCAACCAATTAAACTGATCAAATATTATCATCTATTATCCCAAATTAATCAAAGAAACTTCTTGGAATATGTCTTAGTACCATGGAGTAGTGTGGAAAATAAAATTTTTAGGAAAAATTCATTGATAAACATGTTTTGAAGGACATTAAGAATTAACATTCATAGATGGTTATCTTACATAATTGTCTTCCAATGGACAATTTGTTGGAACCCCCCCGATAAAACTGTCTCAAAAATCACCTCTACATTGTGCATTACTAAATACAAAGGATATGCAATAAGGTTGTTTAAAAGTTTATACTTTTAATGGGAGAGGTGTAATTTTATTTGTATTCCTTTTTGATGTGCTTACTCTAGATACTTGGATAGTGACCACAAAGGTTGATCTAGTTCATTACTTCATGTATCGTAATAATATTTAAGGAGCTGTTTTAAGTTGAGAATTTAATAATAAAATGGAGCATAGATGAAAATTAAATGTACACTATCAATTGCATAATTAATTATCCTCATAACACAAAAGAACAAAACAAATATTTGAAAGTCTAAAATATTGATATGATATTTTAAAGTTAGTGGCAACCTATGTCTTTCTATAGGCTTATACTGTTTTAAAATGCACAAAATAATGATTGTGAAACTTATACTATACATAGTTGACCAGAGAAGGTCCAGAATGATTCACAGCCGTCAAAACCTAGCAATATTCCTTCTCTCCTGCCTCAGAAATTAAGAACTTTAGCCCATCTCGCTTCAAGAACAGGGATGTGGCAAAGTCATATGTGCTTCTTATATCTAAATGCATGAGTATTGCTTAATAATAATATTCATTAGTTGTTATTCCACTATGTACTGAACACTATGCTAAGCACTGCACAATTATTATTATCAACCTTAAAAACAGCATTGAAAAGTGTATATATTTTTTCCACTTCATAGACAAAAATTTGAAGCCCAGATAAATTATGTTACAAAGTGTAATCTCTATGCATTATGGTAGAAACTTAATTCTAATACCAAAACACTTTTTATTACTTAATAGTAATATCTCTGTTCTGATTGTGGGTCTGATCTTCTTTGGTACCTTTGATTTTGCACCAACGGATATTCCTTTTATGTAGGATGTGGGTCTATGGCATTCTGAGGATTCATTTTTACAGATTCATTTACTAATTGCAAAACTTTCTGAGCCCTACTTGAATTTGCTCTTAGTTCAGTTTTTTGTTTGCTTTTTTTGTTTCTATCTTAATTATTTCTATTTTATTTGTTCTTTTTTTTAATAATTCAAGAAATGTGGTATACTCTACACCAATTGCCTTTCTAATTGGATGTCAATAGTGATGCTTTTATTCTTGAATACTTTTTTAACCTGTGAAGGAAAGAATAGAAGTAGTTAATCTCAATTTAAACATTAGGAAAGGCTTTATTAAAGAGGAAGCAGTTGTTTGCTGGATGGTTTTGTGGCAAAGAAGAGGGAAGGTAATCAAAGATATTCTAAGCTGATGATATAGCAAAGTATACTGAAAGTTCATGAAAAAAATAATGGCTGTACAGTGGCTAGTAGTAGCCAAATAATCATTCTTCATTTTTATTGATGAATTAATACCCAATATTTAGCACATTTAATAAATAATATCTAACTGATGACATTTATTGAATAAATGAATGCATGAGTATGTGCATGTATGCATGCATTAATGAAAGACATTGCAAGAAGAAACAAATTTTGAAAATAAGTTTTAATAAAGCAATTAGATTTATTGATAGCAAATATTCTAAAGGTTCAAACATCCTTAGCAGAATATGACTTGCATGTTTAAGATACAACAAGAAGAGCAGTGTGAGCAGTGTAGCTGATGCGGAGTGAGTCAGGGATAGAGAGAGAAGATTTGAGGTACTGGAAGTAACAGGGGCTAAGTTGTGCCTTTTTAGCATTTTCTCTTAGTGATATAGAAATCAATGATTTTGAGTAGAAGAATTACATAATGTGATTAACATTTTAAAGGATCACTACTGACTTCCTATGGCAAGGTTATGTGAAAGAGTAATTTTTCCCTAATGTTTTCAAATCCCTTAATAAAAAGGAGATAGAATAAGAGGGGGATAAAAGAAAAAAATAATCCCACATATGGCATCTTCAACAAAACTAAGGGAGAAAGAGCTACCATAACCTCTTGAGTATGGTAATTGGGCCAAATCACTCAGCAACAGTAAGGGGAAGGGTTTGCACAGAGAAATATGTAAAAGTTCCATGGTCTGTCCATCCCAGAACCAGCATAATCAGTGAGAGCCCAGGCAAACAAATCTGAGAACTTTGAGTAAACAGCACAAATCTGAGTTAGAAAGATTCCAAAATAAAGTAGTCATAGTCCATGAGAGAACATTCTCATATTTGTACTGTTACCCACAGTCTGTCTTCCACCATGTGGATCACTGTGTTATACAGATCCATGCCTTGTGCATTCTATCCAAAGTGTGCACTCAGTGGCTCTCACTTTCATCACTGTGTTGCGCAGTCATTGCTCCAGGAAACCTTTGAATATTTTCCTGAGTTAAAAAAATAATCCCATACCCACCCCCATTATTGACCCTTAGTTTTTATATAGTATCTTCTTTGACATTGATGCAAGAATATTACAATATTGCTATTAACTATTGTCCATAAGTTACCTTAATTGTATTTTTCCCATGCATCATTATATTCTTACCACCTTGTAATAGTGGAAGATGGATTTTGATTAGCAGTACAAATATGAGAGTGTGCTCTCATAAACTATAACAAATGTGCAATACTACTACATAGTGTTAATAATAGTGGAGTGTGTAGAAAAAATATACCAATTGTGCGCCATGGACCATAGTTAGTGGTAATATTCTGATCACGTTCTTTTGTAATCTAACAAATACTCCACAACAATGTAAACTGTTGGTAGAAGGGTGATGCATGGGAATTCCACATATTATGAATGATTGCTTTGTAAGCTCACACGTTCTCTAATAAAAAATAAAATTGAAATAAAATAGCTAGACAAAAGGAAGATATGAGAAAAGAGCTAAAAGAATTCAAATATAAATAAGAAAAGGAAAGAAAACAATTTCAAAAGTGAAAACTAAAGTTAAAGTCATGAAGAACAAAATAAAGGAGAGATATGAGCATAGCTATACAGAAAAATATTAGGAGATGTGATTTGAGAGCATGCATTGTATGCATTTTATGCATTTTCACCTGTGCATGTGCATGCTTTCTATCACATAGCCCCAAAACCAGAATTTTTTTTATAAATGGGATACTTGAGAGTAATTCTTGTTAATTACAAATTACAATAGGTATACAAAAATGTATACCTATTATTGCCACTATTATTAATCACTGGCTGGATGTATTCACCAGTTCATTTAGTAAGTAAAAACATGTAGAACAAGTAAAATTGAGAAGGAAAAGCATATACAGAATATCAGAATATAAAATAACAGAAAAAATTAAAGTAAGCACTTTAATTGAAAATAATTACATTAAATTAATGGGCGCTGTCCAAATATATGAAGATAATTTGCTTTATACTCCAGAAATACACAAAAAAATGTAAAAAGTGGAAGCTATGATTCTTGGGCAGAAAGTATATACATCAAGAAGATGTGAATTTTCCCTATGATAATTTTAAATTTAAGCACGATCCCAATAAAATTATAATACATTATATAATGTATATCTAAAATAAAAGAAAGAAAAAGCCAGACAATCCAGGAAAGCCCAAGAAAAGCAAGAAAAGCAATAGAGGTAGTTAGAGCTATCAGATATTTTGAAGCATATTATAAATATATTCAGAAATGTGGTAGCATTGTATAAAGAGACAAATAGAAGAATGGAACAAAAGAGAAAACCTAGAAATTTACACAAGTGCATGTGGAAATTTAGTATATGATAAAGGAGGCATCTCAAATTTGTGGAGAAAAGGTAGACATTTTGATATATGGTGCTGGGGCACCTGCATAGCTATTTGGGTTACATGAGATGAATTCTTCAAAGTTTTCACAAAAATGAATTCTAATAGCTCAACAATGTAAATGTAATAAAATAATGAAATTTTATAAGTATTTGAATACGTAGGTTGTATTACATATCTCAATGGAAGACATGTTCTTTAATTCCTATTCCTGTGGGTGGGGTTGATTTGTAAATAAGACCTTTTGAAGCTGTTATTAATTAAGGTGTTACCAACTGAATCAAGGTGGGTCTTAATCCATATTATTGGAGGCCTCATAAAAAGAAGAAACTGTAAGCCAGAAATCAGAGAAGGCCACACAGGAAGAAGCAAAAAGTAAGATGAAACTAGAAGAGAAGAGAAAGGAGAGGTTATCCACATGTGACAGGAGACAGAAATACAAGCCAAGAAATCCCAAGGATTGCCAGTAACAGAACACTACAAACTCTGGAAGAAATCAAGCTTTGCTAATAACTTGATTTTGGACATCTAGCTTAAAAACCATGAGCTAATAAATTGCAATTGTTAAGCCAAAAACAATTTGTGTTACTTGTGATAGCAGCTATAGCAAACTAAGAAAAAGAAAAACATGGATTTCTTTTTATAATGTGGAAGGGGAGAATATTAACTATTACATAAATTTAAGAAGCACTTAAAGAAAATGTAAATATAAATTTTCAAAATAAAATTGCACATAAAATACATTGTTGCATTATTATGAGCACAAACAATATAGAAAAATTGACAGAAAGAGTTAAGAGTTTAATGTGGCACAGAAATGGGCCATAAAGTATTTCTAAAATTTCAGAAGGACCAAAACTTGATAGAAAAAAGTGGGAAAAATATCCGAACAGAATGAATAGACAGCTTTCAGGAAAAATTGAAATATCACTTAAAAGTTTTAAGGAGATGCTCAACCTTTCTTCTGGTAAGAGGAGAATCAAAACACAACAACAGTGAGGAACTATTTTTTGAAAATTAGATTAGGAACAACCCAAAAGTTTGACAGCATGTTTTGTTGCAGAGGATGGGGGAAGCAAGCAATATCATATACTGCTTATGTTCATTTTAGGGAAATTTTATAACATCTACTAAAATAACATATGAATGTCCCCTTTGACTAAGCAATTCAACTTCCAGGAATCTATTCAAAAGGTACAGTGGAAAATATATTCAATAGAAACAATGAGAAAATATAACTTATGCAAAAATGTTATTAATTTCAGCATTATGTTCAATAAGATAAAGTTTGAAAACAAACCATTTCTCCATTAATTTGGGAATGGTTGAGCAAACCATGTTGTATCCACACAATTGAGCGCATATGGCACTACAAACTATACAGAAAGAGATTACTGTATGTGGCAGTTAATGAATTCCAAAAAGAGAGATTATGTTTGTAAACTGGTCTTTTCCTCTGTGTGTGAACCCCTTTGATTGTATTAGATTCAGCGGAGATGTTTTTGGTTAAATTATGTTAAGATTAGGGCTTTGATTCAACCATGTCATTAGGATGATTCAGGGTTGAGTCCCCACCTCCTTGGTTGGCTATATAAATGAACACTCAATCAACATGTACACAGAAAAAAGATACACAGAGGAAAAGAGAGAAGTCCATAGATTTGAAAGAGGAGAAAATTTTGATCCTGCAGCCCCAAGAAGAGAGATGAACCATTCACCTGATAGTTTGAAGCTGAAGAGGACAGAGCAGCCAAGCCCTATGTCAGCCTACAGGTGAGATCAGAAGAATCTGGGCCCATAGAACTTCAAGAGGAAAGAGGAAAGTTGAACACTCGCAGACATTGCCTGCCATCTTGCTTCAACATGTGGCAAATGACTTTGGGAGAGAAATCAACCTTGAATTAGACTCTTTAGGGCTTTGTAACTGCAAGATTTTACCTCAAATAAATATCATTAATAAAAGTCAACAGATTTCTGGTACTTTGTATCAGCACCCCTTTGGCTAACTAATACAGAATTTGGTACCAGGAAAGTGCGTTACAGTCTGATGCAATTATCAAAATTACTGTAATGGTTTTATAAATGGATATGGAGTATTTTTTTGGAGGAATTGTGAAATGCTTGATAGAAAAGGCCTAGATCACTTTGAATAAACTGTTGGTAGGAAGATTGACACTAAAGAGACTTTTGATAAAGACTTAGAAGGAAATGATGAAATTATTATTGGAAACTGGAGGGAAGGCAATCTATTTTTAAATTTGAAGAGAACTTAACAAGATTGTCTCCTGCTGTTACATGGAAGGCAGCATTTGAAAATTACAAATTTGGACATTTAGCCCAGGAGATTTCCAGATTAAATGTGGAAAATGAAGCCTGGCTTCTCCTTGCAGCTTATAGCATAATGTTAGAGGAAAGAGATAAGCTGATAACTGAATTGTTGGGCACAAAGAAAACCGAAACTGATTCCATAAATTCCACACCTATGGAAATCCAGCCCCTAGATGATAGTGCCACATTTAAGGAATTAACTAAACCTGTAACTTATAAGCCAGGATTGAAAATGCAAATATCCAGGAAAGATTTGTGAAAAGTATTACTGTCTGATGGCTTGGACCCCTGCTTCCTGTATGCTAAACCAACAAGCTTTTGGTGAGATCTGTATGAACAAAACCACTGTCAGCCTGGACTAAATAGGGACATGGAGAGGAAAGATGGAAGGAATACATCTTTAAGAGGAAACTGGAAACTGAGGTCTGAAATTAAGACATCTCCTTGGGACAAGAGAGGAACCCCACCCATGTGTACAAAGAGGGTGAATTTGCCCTGGCTGTTGAAAAGGGTGGATGTGTCAGCCCACTGTTCAGGGACAGTTTTGCCACCCCAGGCTACAGAGAGGGTGGAGCACATTCTTCAAGGATTGGGGAGAGTAAGATCAACACCCCATAGGTCTGAGAGGGGTGGGCCTGTCCCCCATAGATTAGGAAAGGCCATGTCACCAACTCATTGCTTTGAGAGGGTTGGACCTATATGTAAGAGATTAGTGAGACTTTTGCCTCCACCTCACTGTACTAAGGGGGTTGAAACTCTACCCCAGAGATTGGTAAAGAGTGGCCATCACCCCAATGTTCTTGGAGGGTGAGGTCTGGAGCTCGGTCACCACCCAGATATTTGATGAGGATGGAACCAGGAAAATGACCACTGGGCAAGCCTGTGGAAAGGGTGGACCCCATGAGGCCTCAAGGATGAGAAGTAACCATCATCTTAAGAATGACTCTAAGACTTTGAAATCTAATGAAGTATGTCTTGCAGATTTTCAGAACTGTTGGGGACCAGTGACTCATTTCCCTCCCAAATTCTCCTTGTGGTAATGCCAGTATTTATTTTTTGTCTGTGCCTCTGTATCTTGTAAGCAGATCAATTGTTTTGTAAGTTTCACAAGTCTAGAGCCAGAGGGGACTTTGTGCCAAGACAAGCTGTATTTCTATAAGTAACTGTGATGTGATTTTGTACTTAGCACTGTTAACTGAAAGGGTTTAAGGTTTTTTGACTATTGTAATATCTTTTTAGAATTCAGAGTGTGGAGTGTGGTGAGAATATTTACAAATTCCAAAAAGAGAGATTATGTTTGTAAACTGATCTTTTCCTCTGTGTGTGAACCCCTTTGATTGTATTAGATTCAGCTGAGATGTCTTTGATTAAATTATGTTAATATTAGGGCTTTGATTCAACCATGTCACTAGGGTGACTTAGGGTTAAGTCCCCACTCCCTTGATGAGCTATATAAATGGGCACTCAATCAAGGAGAACACAGAAAAAGATACAGAGAGGAAGAGAGAGAACTTCACAGACACTGAAGAGGAGAAAACTTTGATCTTACAGCCCCGGGAAGAGAGATGAGCCATTTGCCTGATAATTTGCAGCTGAAGAGAACAGCACAACCAGCCTTCTGCCAGCCTACAGCTGAGATAGGAAGAAGCTGGGCCCACAGAGTCTCAAGAGGAAAGAGGAAGGCTGAACCCTCACAGACATTGCCCACCATCTTGCTTCCACACTTGGCAAATGACTTTGGGTTAAAAATCAACCTTGAGTTGGACTCTTTAGGGCTTTGTATCTGTAAGTTTTTACCCCAAATAAATACTCTTTATAAAAGCCAACAGATTTCTGGTACTTTGCAGCAGCACCCATTTTGGCTGGCTAATACAGTATACATTTATGGAATAATTTCTAGGACATAGTGTTAAGCAGAAAAAAGCAAGATGTACATCAATTACTATGGAATTTGGCATGCTACCATTCACAAAAAATGAAGAGATTTTAAATATGTAATATTTGCTTATATTTATGAAATGAAGCATTGAAAAGTTAAACTAAAATAATAAAAATATTATTTTTGGAGGCATATGGAAACTGGAAGGAGAAGACAAGAAATCATTTAATCATTATACATAGTATGATATATTGTCTTCCATTCTTATTCTGGTTGTTCTATCTAGTGTTATGTATATTTGGAAAGAATAGAGGAATTATTAAATAGAAAAAATAAAGATCACTGTGTTGTTAAGATTATATTGCAGTGAGACAAGAGTGGAAAAAATGAATACAGTTAATAGGATACTGCAAATAGTCCACATGTGAGATGATAGTGACCTGATTCAGTCTGGAGGCAGTGGAGAATTTGGTGTTAAATCTAGACATATTTGAGATAGACAAGAGAATCAAGAGATTGTATATGAGGTGTGGGAGAAACAGAAGAGCTGAGGATGATTGCAAGCATACTGAACAACTGGAAAGATCAGCTTGCCCTTCTCTGAGACAGGAAAGATTGTTGTAGAAACAGTTTTGATATATGGGGTTGGGGGTTGGAGAGTGATATAAGGACTTGTTTTAGGCATATGTTTTCAAAAGGCCAATTAGATTTTCCAAGGCAATGTCAAGCAAGCTCCAAATTTATAGGACGGGAGTAAAATTGAGAAGTTTAAGATGGAGACAAAAATTTGTAGGTCATCATCATGTGAAGAATATTTAAATTCATGAGACTGGATTAAATCATAAAGGGATTTTGGTTAGATAGAGAAGAATTCCAAGTATTGAGCCTGAGAAAATAATGAGAAATGAGTAAAGGAAACTGAGGAGGACTGATTAATGCAGTGAGAGGAGAAACAAATATTGAACATAGAAACCTGAAAACCAAGTGAAGTTGTACCCCAAAACAAGGATGACAAACTGCATCAGTTGGTATTGAAAGACCAGGTTAAATGAAGACTTTGAATTGAACATGGTTTTAGTGATTTAAATTTATTGAAAACCTTGATATGCCCTGTACTGTTGGACTAGTAATGACAGAGTTGATTAGATAATGAAGAAAAATTTGGAAAAGGTGTTTTTCAAGAAGTTTTGCTGAAATGGGGAGAAGAATAATGGAGTGGTGAATGATTGAAAATGATAAAGTAAAAACAAAGTTTATTTGATAATTGGATATTATAATGTTACATTTTGGTGATCGTTCAAATGCCATGATAGGTTAAGGTTATCAACAGTAGAGAAAAATCTGCAGTATGAAGTAAACATCACCTCTTAAACAGGGAGGTCAAGGCAGAGAAGATAGATGAAGAATTTCTATAGACAGTTGGGTGCGGTGAAGGGAGACACATATCTTGGATGAAGATTCAGTGAGTATGCCTGACAATGAGTCTTCTGGTAATCAAACATCATGCCATGTCCAATCAAAGGGAATTTTTAAAAATGCTGAAGTTATCTGAAGTGGAGGTACTTCGGAAGCATGCCATCTGGAATTCTGGGAGAAACTCTCCTTTTCCATTTATTTGTTGAGCAGCCCAAGAGAGCCTCTTAGACTAATCATGTCTTCTGTGCTGGTCTCTTTGCTTTGAAACTCTGGCTCCAAACTATATAAATGGTTATATCCCTTTTCTTCCCCAAACATTTATTATTTTTCTCTGAAGAAACGATACTAGCAACATACTACTGAAATCACAGGTCTCCAATTTTTGGTTCTTGATATTAAGTAGACTTTTGGCAGACTTGCCTTCCCAGAAGAAGTTATGAGGATAATTAATTTGATATTTTAAAATTATTCCCCCCAATACTCTTCCCTGCTATGTACTTTAAATGCTTACTGATATGACCCAAATCACTGAAAACTTATTTAATATTGATTTTAAAATATGTGCAGAGTTATATTTCAGTTTTATATACTGACACTGTGCCACTGTTTTTTAACACAACTATTTTATATCATAGCCATTTTGAACAATGTAGAGTTTCCTAAATATATAGTACCTTGTTGTACCTCTTTGACATTGCTTATGTCATTATTAGTTCTTTAAATGAAATTTCTCTCTTCTCCATCTGATGATATTTACTAATCATGGAAAGATGTTTTCAAATTTACCTCTGCAATAAAGCCTTTTCTAAACCATTATTTCCTGCTTTTCTCATAATGAATTATTAAAATAGATCACTTATTTATTTGTACTCTCTTAACACTTTTATTAGTATGTTTCTCTAAGCATATAAACATTATTTTTATAATTGGTTATCTTTATGCTCCATCTACCAAAGTTTACCCCCCTATAGGCCAAGTATCACTGGGGTCTAACACAGCAGTTATCATGTGGTATTGAATAACTTAGTTAAGTAAATAGAATATTTGAATATTTGTTTAAACTCGAATGAAATTATATTTTTGTTGTCATTTATTATTCCAATATTTCTCTACTAATTTGACTTCTGTTTCATAAATGCAGACATGAGAATTTAATAGTGTGTGCATGATGTTTTATAGTGGGAAGTTGGACTTTTCTTCATCTAGAGGCAAAAATTACAATCACATGATCCCTATGATTTACATGAGTTGTTTTCACTAAATGAAACTGGACACTGTCCACTCCTCTACCCCACACATTCTACATTTATTTCTTACTACATTGTATGTTTGAAATTCACCATTTTCAGCATCTCATTGCTCTCAAAGCACTTAGTCTAAGGAGAAATATGGAAAAGTCTTCAGGTACCAAATGGATAGGAAGGAGTAGGTAGTTAAGAAAAGATGAAACATAATCTAGCAATTAGATTTCTTTCCAGTGTATTTGCTCCTTCTTTTGACTGCAGACAGTATTCAAATACAGCAGCACCAGCCTCAACCAATGAAGACTGATAACCAATTTCTAGACTGTTTCTCAAAAACCTTGAGCAAGATGGCAGACAAATGTGACTGCGGACAGGAGAAAAAATGAAAAAGGTAGCTGTAATTTTATAGGAAATGAATTACAATAAAGAACATAAATCATCATGTTCCAAGACTATGAAGTCACTCACCTACTCTTAACTCTTAACATGTGAGATTTTTATATTCATAAAATCCTGTAGCTTGTATGTATCTTTAAATATGTAACTTCATCAAATGTGTTGCTCTCCAAAAAAAAAAAAAAAGAGGGAGTAACGTTTTTTTTAAATGCAAAATATTTAGTTTTTTTAGTACTCTGACTAGCATGTAAGATAAATTTTAAGTTTTATGGATATAGAATCATGCCATAACCTATATTAAGAGCTTTAATATTTCTCATTCATTAAATCTGTTTTTATTCAATGAACTGAGGAAACATTTGACCCCTTTTTTTAATTCTTTGCTAGATCCCTTAAAAATGTGGAGAATTTAAGGTTTTATATATTGACTATAGAGTTAATTGACTACAGTTATTCACTGCTTTCTTACTCAGTGTTAATAATACATTATATTTACTTGATCAATTTTTGTCCAAAAGGGCCCCATAATAGTCAGTGAGTGCCTATTTCATAATAAAAATTATGCTGACCTGAATCATAAGTATTAAAATAAGGATTTTGAATTAAATTGACCTCTTATTGATAATTTTTTACTCATCCATCTAAAATGAAATATGTCATTTTTGTATGACCCAAGCTAAGTGTTCTTCACTTGACTGCCTTGGCAATATTGGGTGGATTTTATATCAGAATCCAGTGATCATTACTCAGAACAACATTACAACTGTTCTTTTAATTCAAGGAGACTATGCCATAGAGGAATCGACAGATATGTACTAAATATAATGAAGTAAGAAAGATCATTGTGTAAAAAGAGAAAAATACAGAGAGGGAAGATACTTATTTTAAAGGATGGGATATTGAAAATATTTATGGCAGTAATAGAATTTAAATTTGGTCCTTGAAGTTTGGCTAGTATTTCAATAGGTAGAAATAGAGTGATAAGGGATGGTATTCTTGGCCAGTCATGCAGAAAAACACAGACAGAGAGGGATGTCAAGTGAATGTCATATGTGGCACATATAGAACATTCTTATATGTGAATTAGAACTTACAGCTGTTCTTGAAAGCAACATTTCTTTGCATGGCAACAATTATTCAGAAGTTTCTTTTAAAAATTAATACTTTAATAAAATTACTAATTCAAAGAGTAAGCACTTCCAAAGAATTAAGATTAGCTTAGAAATCTTATTAATTTATAAATCTAGCACATTTTATCTAAGGCTCTTAATGAAGCTTTAGAATCTAGCTAATCAATTTCCATTATGCAATTTAAACAGAATTTATACATAGAATATATTTTTATTTTTATATGCTTCAATTATCTGAGTAACAAAACCTTCCCAAGTATTTACACATTAAATTTATAAATTATATTTATATATAAATATATAAATTATATTTATATGTGGTAGATTGAATTGTGTACCCCAAATTTGATATGTTCTTGATCTTGATCTGCATCTGTGTGTGTGAACCCATTGTAAATAAGATATATTGAGGATGTTTTAGTTAAGGTGTGGCCCAATTGAATAAGGTTGGATCTTAACCTGGATAAGTGGAGCCCTTTATAAGCACAATGAAATTCAGACAGATAGAAAGAAAGCCATGAGGAGGAGCCAGAAGTGGGAAATCAACAGAACCCAGGAAAGAAAGGAGAGGACGTTGCCATGCAATGGGAAAGCCAGGAAACCCAAAGATTGTCAGTCAGCCAGAATGCTATCGAGCCTGTGAGGAAGCAAGACAAATCATAGCCCAATAAATTACTTTTCTTAGCAACCTTGAAATTTAGACAAAGGCTTTAATTTTCTTAAGTATTAAAATAACATTTATACATATGGGCAATTTCAAATTAAATTAACAACTCTATTTCTATTGCTTAATTACAATTTTTAATTGGAGTCACATGTATAACATGTTGTCTTAAAGGGTGATTTCTCTTGAAGAAATAAGTACACATTAAATACCAAATATTCATAGATTATTTCTTAACATTTTAAGTAGTTTTAATTTATTTCACCACCTATATTTAATTTTAAATATCTTCAGGGTTATGAAGAAGTTGCCTACTTTGAAGTTGCCTTCCCAAGAAAACATTTGACCAATAACTTCTCAGGACCTGAACTTTCATAGTGACTACAGACATCCTTCACCCCTCTATCTCACACTTATGCCCAAGACAGAATATATTTTCAGCCATTATTGGTGATACTCTCTACTACTATTTACATCATTATAATAGAAATTCAGTAACTTATAGGAGTTTGCATAAAGCTCACATCTTTTAGGTTTACATCATTTAAGTCTTCTTTACCAAGGTAAGACCGAAAACTCTCTTCAGATATCTACATGACCTGATATTTAGAATTAAAATATCGTTTTACCTTTCCCATATCTGTCTGATTGTGAATGATTCATGATTTCTAACATTACAATATTTAATGAGTACAGTATGGTTGATCTAGTGTAGTAAGTCTTGAGAAAAGATGACAACCACATGTGAACACCCGACGAATTGGCAGAAATAAGTCTAGTGAAATCTAGACAACATTTGTGGGAACTTTGACAGTCAATATATAGAGGAATTATCATATGGTAACAGATTTTTAAAGTAGCTGATTAAACTAAAGATGTATTTAGGTACTCAATAATGTATATTATTTATAAGAACTCATAATTGAAAAGAGGGAGATGAAAATAAAGCATAAAAGATGACAAATGACCCTCTGGAGTGGTGTTTGGAAAAGAAAGGGGTCGTAATAAAGGAGGTGATAACTAGGTCCAGAGCACAAGTAGCTTTGGGGTGAAAAAGGAAACACTTTGTCATATGTGATTAATAATAAAGAAAAAACATGAACAAACATTGAGAAGATGTAGAAATTAACACTTATATTACTGATTTCTTCCCTCTTTTGTTATAATAAAAGTCTATATTTTATTCAGTATTTATCGTGAGTTTTTTTCTTGCTTTATGATTTGTTCATGAATTTTAATATTATCTCATTGATGGCAATATAAGCATTTCTCTTTTTTTCAATATATATTTTTTATTAGAGAAGATGTAGTTTTACAGAAAAATCATGCAGATAATACATATTTCTCATATACCACCTATTATTTACACTTTGCATTAGCGTGGTACCTTTGTTACAATTGATGAAAGAATATTATAATTGTACTACTAACTATAGTCCAGAGTTTATATTAGGGTTATTTTTTCCATATACTACCCTATTATTAACAGCCTGCATCAGTGTGACACATCTGTTACAATCAACAAAGAACATTTTTATAATTGCTCTATTAACTATATAGTCCATCATTTAAAATAGACTCTACTGTGTTGTACAGTCCTATGCTTTCTGCTTTAATTTTTATTCTACTAGCATATATATGACCTAGAATTTCCCCACCACATTAACATATATAATTTCAGTGCTGCTAATTACATTCCCATTTTTGTACCATCACCACCACTATCCATTTCCAAGACTTTACAATCAACCCAAATGGAAATTCTGTACAATTTAAGCATTAACTCCCCATTGTCCCCCTCAACACAGCCCCTGATTCTCTATATTTTAGATTCTGTCTCTATGAATTTGCTTATTCTAATTATTTCATATCAGTGTGATCATACAATATTTGTTCTTTTTGTCTTGCTTATTTCACTCAATATGATGTCTTCAATTTTCATCCATGGTGTTGCATGAATCAAAACTTCATTCCTTCTTAATGCTGAATAATATTCCATTGTATCTATAGATACATTTTTTAATCCATTCATTGGTTGATGGACACTTAGGTTGCTTCCATTTTTTGGCAATTGTGCACAATGCTATGGACATCAGTGTACAAATATCTGTTTGAGTCCCTGCTTTCATTTCTTTTGAGTATATACCTAGTATGTGGCTTGCTGAGTCATGTGCTATATCTATACTTAGCTTTCCGAAGAACTGCCAAATTGACTTCCACAGCAGCTGCAAAATTTTACATTCCCATCAGCAATGAAAGAATGTTCCTATTTCTCCACATTCTCTTCAACACTTGGAATTTTCAGGGATTTTTCAATAGTAGCCATTCTAGTGGGTGTGAAATGGTATCTCATTGTGGATTTGATTTGCATTTCCCTAACATCTAATGATGTCGAGTACCTTTTCATGTGCTTTTTAGCCATATGTATATCCTTTTTGGAGTAATGTCTATTTAAGTCTTTTGACCATTTTTAATTGGGTTGTTTGTCTTTTTGCTGTTGAGTTGTAGGATTTATTTATATATTCTGGCTATTAAACTCTTATTGAATATGTGATTTCCAAATATTTTCTCCTATTGAGGAGGCTGTTTTATCACTTTCATGATCAAGTCCTTTGATGTGCAAAAGTTTTTAATTTTGATGAAGTCCCATTTATCTATTTTTTCTTTTGTTTCTTGTGCTTTGGGTATAAAGTCTAAGATACCATTGCCTAACATAAGATTCTGAAGATGCTTCCTTACCTTTTTTACTAGGAGTTTTATAGCTCTGGTTATTATATTTAGGTCTTTGTTCTATTTTGAGTTAATTTGTAGTGGTGTGAGTTGGGGTCCTTCTGCATTATTTTGCATATGGATTTCCAGTTGTCCCAGCACCATTTGATGAACAGACAATTCTTTCCCAATTGAGTGGACTTGGCCACCTTGTCAAAAATCAATTGCCCATAGATGTGAGGGTCTGTATGTGAACTCTCAATCCTTGTGTTGTTCCCATGCTGTTCTGACCACTTGAGCTTTGTAATAATTTTGAAAGTCAGGAAGTGTGAATCCTCTTTGTTCTCCTTTTTCAAGTTGGTTTTGGCTATTCAGGGTCCCTTACCTTTCCAAATAAATTTGATGATTGGCTTTTCCACTTCTGCAAGGTAGACTGTTGGAATTTAATTGGGATTCTTTTGAATCTGTAAATCATTTTGGGTAGAATTGACATCTCAACAATATTTAGTCTCCCAATCCATGAGCATTGAAGGTTGTTCCATTTATTTAGATCTTCTCTGATTTCTTTTAGTAAAATTTTGTAGTTTTCCATGTATAACTCCTTTACATTCTTGGTTAATTTATTCTGAGATATTTGATTCATTTAGTTGTTATTGAAAATGGATTTTTTTTTCTTGATTTCCTTCACAGGTTGCATATTATGAATATGAAGAAAAACTACTGATTTTTGCCTACCCCACCACTTTGCTGAATTCATTTATTATCTTAGTAGCTCTGTTGTAGTTTTTGGGGGGACTTTCTATATATAGTGTTGTGTCATCTGCAAAATAGTGAAAGTTTTAATTCTTCCTTTCCAATTTTGGATGCCTTTTATTTCTTTTTCTTGCCTAATTGTTATGTCTAGAACTTCCAGTGCCATGTTGAATAACAGTGGTGACTGTGGGCATGCTTGTCTTGTTCCAGACCTCAGAGGGAAGGCTTTCAGTCTTTCACCATTGAGTATGATGTTAGCAGTGGGTTTTTCATATCTGCCCTTTTATCATATTCCTATGTTTCTAAATGCTTTTTTTATCTAGAAAGGATGCTGGGTTTTGTCAAATGTCTTACTGCTTCAATTGAGATAATCATGTGTTTTCCCTTTGTTTTGTTAATATAGTATATTACATTGATTGTCTTATGTTGAACCACCCTTGCATACTTGTTTCTTCACACCATTTAATTTTACCACAGTACTATCAAAAGTTTGGTATTTGATATAAGCTTTGTTATATTGTTCATTATCCAACAATATGGACTAATTTTCTACAGTTCTTCATTGCCCTTAAATAATATATTATTTTCTCCATTAGGGTATTGTTTACGTTAAAAATAACTCGAAACTAGAGCAGTCAAACACAATTTTACGAAAAGCTGGTATCTTGGATTATAAGAATCTGTAAAGATTAATGAGATTTGAACAACTTCCAGGGGTCTGACATTTTACACCAATTTAATTATTAAGGTATTTTTTCAGTTTATGCATTAAGAATTACAATGTGAGTATCATTAGAACAGAAGCTCTTAGAATTTAATAAGATTTAATTCTGTGATTCATATCTGCACTGTTTCATGCCATTGATGAACAGAACTTATATTGGTTGTACTGCATGTCCTGAACAGAAATTATTTGATCCTTCACTCCTTTTCACATTAGAAAATGACAATTAGTGACACTGGTTAATTTTTTTAAATAGAAAATGATGTTTAATATTTATGAGAGTTTGGTCTAGTCCAGATAATTTTGAACATTAATGTGGATTCAAATATGAAAGAATGTTCTGAGATGTCTTAGTTGTATTAATTACATTCACTAAATAGATTTTCTGTTTTTCATTGACAGTTCCTTTTCACTTTGGTAAATTGGAGATCAATATAAAATTTAGATTAGGTGAATTACCTTAAAATATGAAAATCCAATTGATCATACATAAATGTATCATATAAAGTCAAATAAAACTCCACTAAATTCAAGATGGTAAAAAGGAAATTTATGTAAATAAGCCATCCATAAAGTCTGCATTACCTTGTTTGCAAAGTAAGTATATTTATTCATAATGACACTACTGCTAAGCTACATGACTTAGATGGGGGGAAATGAAATACAGAAACTCACGGTACAAAGCTCTCTAGGGGGCATGGAAGCTATTCTCACATCTCTGTATTATTTTTTCTTTCTCTCTTTTAAATGTGCTCTGAAATCTACCACTGTTGTACAAAGAATTGATTTTGCTCATTTTCTGCTCAGGAAAGAAGAAACATTAAAGATTTTGCAGTACTGCTGTTTCTAATTTGAGACATTTCTTTATTCCTAATTTTTTAAGCCACTAATCAGCGAAGATGGTATTTTCTTCATGCATATATGAAAGACTAGGTTTTATAATGGTACTAAATTCTTTTGATATGATAGTGCAAAGTTAATTGTAACCCTTTTCAGCTTTTGAAAACACTAATATCTTCTTCCTATTAATATTAACAGGTAGGGAGAAGAATTAGCATATTCACTCATTAGATTTTATTTGTAATTTTATTATCAAGCACTATGTCTTCATCTTCTCAGTTTTTAGTGAGTCTCATTCTTCTAATCACATTTTTGGCTACATAAGTGTGTCTGAAGTTCCAGCTATATTTGAATTTTCTGAATCTTCCCTTTTATCGTTTGCAGAGGTACTCATTAATTAACATATTTTTGTGCTTATATTTAAAAGAAAGGTGTGAGTTAAGCGAGTTTCTTTTGTTTGTTTTTAATAACAGCTCATTTATCTCTGCATTTCTTGTAAGATTAATTTTTTGTTCCCTGATAGCTTCATTTTTTCCCTCTTGTTTGAATTATACATTCTGATAACTGTAACTCAGAGGAGCTTCCTTAGATTATCCATCTAAACATATGGACCCCTTCATGATAGAAAGGCCACACACCGAGAATGCTACATATTTGTGGGGTCCAGCACAAAATTAAAATGTAGGACTCCTTGTTCACAAATTTATGAATTTCAAAAGGGCAACAGCAGAACATCAAACCATGTGCAGGGCCCTTCTAAGCATGGAGCTGTGGACAACTGCATGCACCACACACCCATGAAGCTGGCCCTGGACACACACCATGACAGAGCCAATAGATCATACTGCTTGTACTCAAACTAGCTAGGTATTAATTCTCTTTTAGCGATATTTCTAGCTCTATGATCTTCGGCAAGTTACTTACTAGCTCTCTGCTTCAGAGGTTTTATCTGCAAAAAACAATAACAATAGTATCTAATTTATAGATATATTTTGAGGAATGAATAAATAAATACTTGAAAAACCTCAATGAACAGTGTCCAGCATAAATAAGCTTTTGAAAATGTAATTTTATAAAATTTTTATGCTAAGCAACTATTTTTGAAAAATACAATTGGTAGATCAATTCCTGTACACAATCCCTTCCCACACCTTTTCCAAAAAATATCAGCTTTTATTTGGCACTAACCCTTCTTTTTGCATCTTGGAGAGTCACTGACAAGAGGGAAGATTCGTGCAGGCTACTCTGATTCTCAGATTTACACTATCCCAGATTTATATTAGTCTGGCTTTTAATTTAAGAGGCAAAATTTAAATTAATCAATTCTCCATTTTGTAAATTCTGTATATCCCATGGACATACCCTCTAGATTTCTTATACCAGTTTAGATTATTTAATTTTATTATATTCAAAATATAATTTAATGAAAACAAAATATTATGATACCTATAATTTACACTAAAATATTTCAGAATAAAAATATTCAGAATGTGAAATAAATGTGTGTTAATACATAGCCTAAGGGCATTCAGTTTTAATCATCAAAAAGTCATTCTTCAAGTGTGAAGCATTCTAGCATTTAATCAGTAAGTTGCACTGCAGAGGTTGCTTTCTCTAGCATTTCTACAATCTATACTTTGACATGAGGATTTTTACTAATTAGCAAAATGGGTAATAGAAATGGACCTCCATTGGTGATATTAGAAAAGGACCTCCATTGGTAATTTTCAAGTGATGTGGTTTGTTTAAAATCATTTCTAGAAACCACACTTTTGCATGATCAGTACCTAAGAATCAGACCCAGCCACTATAAAGACTTTCAGCAGATGACTGCTTTATTACTTACATATTACAAAGAGTCCAAAAGAGCAGGGCAAGAGATCCCATCATGGTCAGTCTTCTAGAGAGACGAAATGTTTGGATCAAAGTCTGTGGATGGCAGCTCCATACTCCCCCACTTTGAGTTCCAGAGGAGAGACAAATCTGTGTTGTCAAGCGTTGGGTATTTATACAACCCAGAGGGAGGTGGCCCTGCCACTTTGAGGTCCCACCTTATAAGCAGCTGGTGCTGCTTGTTCCCAGTTTCTGGGTTTAAGATATGGTCAGGCCACTCCATTAGGTCTAAGGTCTCCCCCAGGCTGCCAAATGGAAATATTGAAATACCTGCACACAAAAGGAAAGGGGAATGGGGGTAGGTGAGTGTTCAGAGGTGGCTTCTATGCATGTATAGAGGCCATCAAAAGCTTATTTCTTATATTATTTCTGCTCTGAAAATTTTCACTGATGAGATTCATATCTGCTGAATAACATATGAAATGCATTATAGTTAAGGTCTTCAGTAAATAAACCACAGTAATAATGCAGTTATTTGACTAAAATATTCATTTTAAATTGAATCTGTGACATCTTGAGCAGCACTCTAATCTGGCTTTCCCTTTTTACCAAAACTAACTGATTAAAGGATAATAACTTTGATTTAAAGATGATTGCACACCTGGACATCAGACCAAATTAGAACGAAATCAATCTCCATAACAACTAGTAACCTGAAAAGAAACGAAATGTGATATTTAGAAGATAATATAGATGTCAAAATCCAGGTTTCTTTTGTAACTGAAGCTCAGTTTTGTTTATAAACATATTTATTAAATAATATCACATTTAACCTATATAATTAACCACATAGTCTCTGATACTTTCTAAGGTGAGAATCTAAGATATTAAAACCAATTTTCTATGTCTTGAAAGTCTAAGTGTTGACATTTATAATGATTAGACTATTGTATAATTTCAGAATCTCTGCACAAGTCATTCATTTAGGAAAAATATATTGGCTGCATATTCTATTTTGAATGGTCTAAAGCATTGAGACTATGAACATGGTGCAATAAGACAAACTCAGTTTAAAGAATAGGATGGAAAAGGACAGAGTTGAGACTGCTTCTTATATTTGGTATTTCAAACATACAGAATACCTAAGTTAATTAGGATGAGCAAGATTTGCAAGCAAGGGTCATGTTACAAAGTGTCTTGTATACTATGCTATGGGACAAAAATATTTAAGAAGTAGTCTGCTTATCAAGAAGCAGGCATTTCATCTGTATTTGTGAGAATATGAGTTTAGTAGTTGATGCTACAAAATGAAGTTCTTTCTTAAGTAACAGATAGAAGGTGAGTATCCCATAATTGTTAGGTTGACCGTGCTGTCCTTCAAACATGACTTCTAAGGTTGTTCCAGTCATCACCTTTTCACACGCAGATAGAAGTTGAGAAAAGATAGTCCAGCTCAAGTGGCTTTGTACACATCATCACTCACATTCTGTTGACCAAGCCTAATCACAGAGCACACATGGAAGGGTAGGAATATAGTTTCTAACTTTGCAGTCATGAACCTATAAAATTTTGGTGGGAAGTTTCTATTATTGAAAGGATAAAAGAAAAAAGAGATACTTGGAAACAATTAATCTTTGTCACAAATATTTCACTAATAATCCCAATTTAATAACCACACAACTATAGGCATGTTCTTAATCTTTTCCTGTGGGTGTGAATCCACAGTAAATGGGACCTTTTGAAAATGTTAATTTTAGTTTTGGTGTGACCATTTGAATCAGGATGGTCTTAATACTATTACTTAATACTATTACTGGAGGACTATAGAAATACTATTAATACTTAATACTATTACTGAAGGACTTATACAAAAGGCCACAGGAAGGAAACCATGAGGAAAAGCAAGAAGTTGGAAGTCAATGGAACCTAGAAGAGAAAGGAGGGGACATTACTATGTGCATTGCCATGTGGCAGAAAAGCCAAAGACCCATGGTTTACAGGCAGCCAGCCCCAGAATGCCACAGTCTTCAGGGATAAAGCATAACCATGTTGACGACTGATTTTGGACTTCTCCTAACCTCAAAACTAAAAGTCAATAAATTCCATTTGTTTAAGCCAAGCCATTTTGTGATACTTGTTTTAGCAGTTGGGAAATGAAGGCAAGGCCAAAACTGCTCTATTTAAATGTTTTATGCACCTCCACAGAATTCCAGGGTTTCTAGAAAATATGTTTTAGACCATTTAACAAAAATAAGCAATATGAATGCGTTTATATTTTAGAATGATCATTCAAGCACATTGTTTCTCAACCTCACCATTATTGGTATTTTGAGTCACATAGTCTTTTGTTGTGAGGGACTGTCCTATGAATTGCAGTATGTTTGGCAGCATCCCTGACTTTCAGCAACTAGATGTCAGTAGCAGTCCCTGATCCACCCTTCACCCCCACATCAGTGTCACAAACAAAAATGTTCTAGACATTGCCAAATATACCTGGGGAGGGTAGCAAAATTGCCCCCACTTGAAATCCAACCATCTAGCAGCAATTAAAAGATAAATTGGAAGTTGGAGCACTGAAGAAAAATAGTCAGAAATATGTTTTAATAGTCATGGCAGGAGATGATGAGATTTTATTAAGGCAGTGTTATATAAAGGGAAGATTCAAGAGATCTGAAATTTTTAAAAATGATGTTAGCTGGAGTACTGAGAATAAGGGTCAGTGTAATTTAGGATTCATTAATTTTCATTGATTCCACAAATATTTGTGGAATAATCACTGTAAGGCAGACACTGTGTTAGGTGTTAGCTTACTTTCATATTTATAAATTGAGTCAGTGGATGGATTGATAATAGTTGTATTAGCTAAAATAGAAAGTTGAGCAAGGAAAGGAGATCATTATTTTGCACATAAGTAAACTTTAAATTAGCTTTCATAAAGATGACAATCTACTCAATCATTTGACAATTATTGATTAATGGGAAGGCAGATGTGTCTCAAATGGTTGGGCATCCGTTTCCCATATGGAGGGACCTGGGTTTGATCCCATGGACCTCCCGGTAAAATAAAAAGGAAAAAATATAGAAGGCGCATGGGTTTCACACACAGGCGTGCCGTCAGGCCCCATGAGTGGGTGAGCCCCCAGGCACTGCGTGCGGGTGTGCCAGGCTCTGCCAAGCCATGAAGCAAGATAATGATGTAATAGGAGAGTGACACAAGGGAGAGCCAAGGTGAGACGTGCCGGAAAAAAACACACACACAAAAAAACACAAAAAACACACACAAAAAAACAGGCACAGGTGGCAGAATGCCTCTCTCCCACATCAGATGTTCCCAGGATTGAATCCTGGTGAAGACAGAAGGAGAAGAATGAGAAAAGAGGGCAGGAAACAGACACAGAGAATTGCCCAGTGAATGGACACAAAACA
>JAQZBX010030110.1:0-26961 GCA_029593785.1 Cabassous unicinctus | reverse complement strand
TTTTTTTTTTTTTTTTGTACTGGATATTAAACTGTATCAGACATATAATTTGCAACTATTTTTTCTGCAGGATGTCTTTTCATTTTCTTGATAATGCCCTTTGATGCACAAAAGTTTTTACTTTTTGATGAAGCAAAATTTATCTCTTTTCTTTTGTTGATTATACTTTTGGTGTCAAATCTACAAATCCATTGCCAAATCCAAGGTCATGAAGATTTGTAACAATGTAATTTTGACGATTCAGATGTACAGCATAACTTTGATTAACATCATCTGTCTATAAGCTTTAGAATATAATGGTCATTTGTCTTTGCTAAATAATGAAAATAAGAATAAGAATGATTAAAATTTATTAAATGTCTTTTATGTTTTTGGGAACATACCATCTATTTACATATTATGTCATTTAATCCTCATAGAAGTCATATGGAGCACATATATCTACTCTACTTTTAAAAATGAGGAACCCATGATTCAGTAAGATTAAATAATATACTCAATTTCACACAGCTAATAAATAGCCTGGTCAGGATTCAAATTCAGGTCTATCCAAATCAAGGCTTGTGTTCTAAAATGATTACTCTGTCCCATGCTGCACTACATTGATCCAAAATGTAATGTTGGAGAACTAGAAAAATAAGAAAGGAATTAGTTTCATTTTTATAGTGATTATCTGTCCTTATTCCAGTATGAAATTTTATGGCTAACTGAGCTACTCCATTTGCCATCGAGCTGTCCTGAGTTTTATGTATTCTGCCAATAAGGAAAGGACTATATAGATAAGGAATGTCTCAAGTATTTACAGGGGACAGCAATACCCATAGAATAACTTCAGATGATATATGAGTGCAAATTAAATTGGATTGATGAATAAAATGATAGCATTTTATATTAGAAAATGAAAAACATAGGAAATGGTACAAAGCAGAAGAGGGGAGTAATCAAAAGAAATAAGAAATCCTTTCTGGCAATGTGTCCAAATATTATTTCATGTAGATTTGAATAATCTTTTGAAGTCAGAAATTCCCCTATGGTTAAGCTCAGGAATTAGGCAAGAGGGGAATTTTAGTTTGAAACTTAAGGGAAGACTTTGTCTTTCACAATTATCAAAGAAGCCCAAATAGAAGATGCTCTAACCAAAATTGAATGAAGATACTAACAAAACAAAACAAAACAAAACAAAACTGTATCAGTAAACACTTGTAGAGACATGTTTCAATGCCTAACTTAGGTGTTAGCCTGTGTCAAGCTAAAATAAATAGCCAGACTATAAATATAATTAATTTTCTTTCTGCATATAGTTTGGACCTTGAGACTTGAATTGAATGTGATAAAAAAATTTTGCAGTAGCTATAGCAGTTTCTGTCTAAAGAGTGTGATTATGAAGTACTGTGTCTAGTTTAGTTTCCAGAAACCCAGATTTAAAAAACAAATGTCAATTTTGCTCAACATCTTTGAGGAACTCTGAAGTAAAACAATCCAAAAAACTCCATATGTATATATCATTGTTGTTAGAGAGTTTTAGAAGAACAATAAGAGAGTTTCTCTATAGAATCACTGCAAGTCAATGTTGACATATCGTATATCATCTAAATGTGTTTGTCATAAGAATGTGTTTTAATCAGTATAAACATTTTATATGTATCTTGAAAATTATATTTCATTGGTATATAATATGACTTTTATATTGCTGGCAACTATGGTCTGTTAAAAAAATGATTTTAGAATGTCATCCTGGCTTGTATAGCTCTGAAAAATGTGGTTCTGGACTGGTATTCTATAACCTACCAACACCAAATGCAATACGTTTAGGTTATACTGTTTAGTATGCCATTATTTTATTGAATATTCATTTTTGTGCATTGGAATTCTTATGCATCAAAATGCATGATTATTCCAGAAAAAACAAGTTATAATATACGCAGAGTATACTTGCTTCAACAATGCTTTTAAAAGATTATGAATAGTTGGAGTAAGGGTTGCCAGAATTAAAAAAAAAATAAAAATAAAAGAAGAATTTGATGAGGAAAAGAAAAGTCTTGCTATAAAAATGCTTTAGAGTTCATTGAACTCTGCATAGTCCAGCTCAGGTAGAACAGCAAATTATGGCATTCATTATTAAACTAGGCTAGAATCTCAAAGAGAAAAATGAGAGGCCTAAGTGGCAATCATTAAATTACAAAACTTGTCATAAACTTACTTATTATCCTAAGTAGCCTCATCTTTTATCACATATTAAATGCAAACTAAAGAAACCACAAAATATACATTTTCTAGCAATAACAGTAAAGTAAAATAGTAATTAAAGCACAGATACAAAGATTTAATACTAACATATAGTATATATTCAAACAAATCAGTATGTTATACTTAAATTTGTGTACCAATAATCTGTATTTAAACATGATATTCAATGAAATGATTAGAGAAACTAATCATCTTACTAACAAAGATATCCTTATCCACAGAGAAAATAACCGCCCTATTACTGTTTCCCAAGATGGACATTTTTCTTTTTTCTTCCCTTCTGTAACTTTCAAAGTATATATATACTGATTACCATAAGCTTTTTAGTAGCAATTCCTCTGGAAAAAATAAAAACCAATGGCATTAAAATAAGTATGTGTTCACAGACATTCTGAAGCAAAATGAAATCCCTAAAGTGATTATTTTTAGATATGTATGCAAACTGTTCTACTACATTTTTTAAACGTATCTCAGAGCTAAACAGAGAGAGGGAAAAAGTTAGCAAAGGATTGAGCTGGAATTGAGCTAATCTATCTTAATTTTTGTTTACTTAATATCTATGAGAGGGAATTTGATATTCTTTGTTCTGTGTGTTTAGAGTCCTAATGAACATTTGAAGCCTTCTAGTCTAATGCTGCTGGTATTTGTGGTTGGATGGTTAATGAAAGTGTTCTATTAAAGTTAGAAATTATGAGACATGATTCATACATCTCTAACAAACTTTAACTTAGAATATCCCTGCACTTTTTCTTAATAAGGATAAGTACTTTCCTTTGAACATAGTTCTGCTCATTGGAGTGGAGTTGTACATTGTACTTCCTTGAATAAAATATACTAATTCATCATCTATAATTTCTAGTTCGGTTTCTTTAAAGTGGCGTGAGAGCTTAGTTTTGAAGCAATAAGAATGCTGCATGTTTCTATATTTGTGCTATTTCCCCCAATATTTTAATGTCATTATCCTATACTTGAATTTTTCCAAAGAATGCCACCTGGTTTTCATAGAAGCATTCTTTCATTTCAAATTTATATATATATATAATTTCAAATATATAAATGTTCTTTTTTATTAGAGAAGTTGTAGATTTACAGAAAAATAATGCAGAAAATACAGAGCTCCCATATAACCCCCTATTATTAACACTTGCATTATTCAAACTTATATTTTATTAGTAATAAAACGTTTTCTTAAACAACATAACTATAGTAACCTGTATACTGGCCATAAAAAAGTTGACAAAGAAATATGAATAATTCTGGTAAGCATACAGCTTGGATGTTGGGAGGTCGAATGCCCAGGTACTCAAGGATGACATCCTAGGACAAGCAGTCACGGCATCGTAGGCTTCAGAAGTATGGTTTACAGGTGGGGCGGAAAGCCACTGGTAAGCACACAAATCACTTCTCTAGAGATCAGTGAAGAGCTCTTTTACCGAAAAATTTAAAAAGCCTCTGTATAAAATGAGAAACCAATTTATAGTGCACTTCAAAGATACTTCAACTTTATGTTTGTCCACTTAGAACCCAGACTGAACAGATCTGTGAGTTATTTGGTAGGTATTGATTTACTGACTTTAAAATGAAGTCACTAAACATTTTATTTTCCTTGATATGATTTATGTAAAAATACATAGCAAGCTACAATTAAGTATGACCAGAAACACAGAATTTTACCCTTCATTTTAAAACAGAGAAAAATGGATAATTTGGTTTACATGCCGTAAGATAGCTTAAGTTTGATGCCATGGCCCAAATTGATTTGTTAAGCCAATGAATGTGTCATTATATTCCTTTCAGTAATCGGCATCTGGACGCAGAAATCTCAACTGATGTCTTCGTCTTTCTTCTTTGCAGCAGTGATAAAAATAACAGACCATTTCACCTCCAAGTCTCCCTGAGCATGGGTTGATTATTATTGTTAAGTCTACGGAATGAGAGAGTGGAGGTTTCGTTCTTTCAGTTTGTACCTGGAGTGAGTTGGGAATGGAGAGTTTGAGGGAATTGGGGGAGGAAGTGTTGAAGGACCTATCTCCTTCAGATAAACGACAGTCATAGAATCAAGCTTTCTAACTCAAGCTCTTAAGGAGGCTGAAATATTTATTTTTTATTTTTTATTTTTTTTATCTGAGCTTGTTGCTGTGGTGCTAGGCTTATAAAGGAAAAATCACATGAGCCCTGTTTGTTTGTTTAAAGCAAAACAAAACACTCTACTGTGTCCTTGAGCTCTCTTTCTCTCCCACAGCTGTCACCTCCAGCAGCACCTGGCCAGCTGGGATTTCCCAAATCATCTCTGCCCTTGTGCCTCTACACCTTTTTACGTGGGTTTCTTCTGCCTCAACAGCCCTTCCTTCCCTCATTCAAGAACCCAGGAAATTGTTGGCTCACAGGCCAACACGTGTGGAATGTCTTCCCTTATTTAACACCTGAAACTCTGGCATGATCAAATCCTGGGCTTATTCATGGTAGAATTAACCTATGGGAGTAAGTACACCAGGAAAAATATCTGAAGGACCAATAAGGTTAGGCTGATTGTAGCTTAAATTGAACTGTAGGTTCTGGTCAATTTAAGAGATTGGCTATTGTAGTTCATTTATCCTAAAAAAGCTATAACAAGAGCAACAATAATAAATTATTAGGGGCTTAAAAATTTTAAGTCACTTAGGATATTTATATTCATATCTTATTTGTTCCTTATAATAACTATCTGGGATAGAGACTATTAAAAGTGCCATACTATTATAGATGAGGAAACCAGGGCTTATAAAGATTAATTAGCTCAAGGCCCAACAGCTAGGGATTGCAAAAATGGGATTTGAACTTGGGCCAACTGATTCCAATGTCTGGGATCCTAATCCTACAGTACACTGCTTCCTCTAATCAATAATTTGGTCATTTTAGACTTAGAGGATTCTGGGATTTTTTTTTTTTTTTACATAAAGAATATGTATATTTTCCAAGTTTGAGAAATACATATTCTATATGATCATCTTCCCCACCAATACACACACCAAGAGAAAATGCTGGCTTTTTTCCATGTCTATTTCTCTCTCTTCAAGCATGAGAGAAAATAAAAGACTCGTTGAAATTATGTATTTTATGTGCCCCTCTGAACATGATAGTCTTCTGATGGCATCACCACTGATGATACTGATGATTTTGGAATCACTGGAAGATCTATTTGAATGCTACTCCCTGATCGTTTCAGAACTGTATGCATTCTATAGTTGACCTACAGTATATGGTGGTTGGCAAAAGAAATCATGGTCCCATAAAATTCTGTAGGTGAAGGGTCACTTTGAGTTTTTGGTGCCATATTTTAAACAAAACTAGGCAAAGAAAGGGAGTGTGATACATGATGCCTGGTAACTGTGACGCTCAGAGATGAAATGAAGAAACAGAGGAAACTCTAGAATATCTGGATGAAGATTTAGAAGGTGCCACATGATTTAGAAAATATGACTTTTTGATGAACATCACAAGAATAATTTCAGGAGAAGATAGAGGAGGACACCAGTTTGCAACAAGTTAAAAAATAAGTATATGGGAAGTGAGAAAGTGACAGTAGGTATTACAGTCTGTATTTCAGAATGTTTAGCTAGAGAAATCCAGGCAAACTCTTCAATTAAGCAAAAAACATGTCTACCGTGATAGTGCCTCTGTCAGTCCAATCTATAAATAGGTGACCTAGCAAACTCCTTGTTGACTTATTTCCCTCCTATATATTTTTTTCTTTTGCCTTGTTAGCTGTTTTACTAACTCTAATGTTATTTTTTAATTTTGCTCCTAAATACAGTAGACTTGAGATTTCCTACCAGATATGTTTTATAGTAATACAGCAAATTTAATGTGCTTAATTTACTCTTGTACAAGATGTTATTTAAAATATAGTGATATATAAATATCCAGGATTTATTATGGTTATGATACACAGGGGAGTGTATCTCATTCATGATTTAAAATTTAAAGCAGTCTTCTTCCTTCTTTTCTTCTTTGCTTTGACATAATAAAACATCATCTTAGCTTTGGAATTGGCCTTTGAGTAGACTAAAAGTTTAAACAAATATTTTGATGCACCAATAGCATATATTTCATCCTTAGCTGCTCTCAAAATGAGTAAACTTTGAAAAGTAGAGCTAATTCTATCATGGATTCCTGATGAAAATGCATTAACCAGAGAGTAATGTATGATTCTAGTGGTGAAACAGAGACCCAGGGCTCCTGGAAATAACAATTCAAGGCACTGCTTTTTATTTGAGGATGCTGCATGAGCCTTCCTAAGGCATTAATTAGTCCTTTAAACTCTTTCTGTTCTACATTATTTGACAAAAGACCTGACATTAATAGTAATACTTCTTTGACCCAGAAGTTAATCTTTAACTGTCTGAACCATGCACTGGCCCTCTTCAAATTTTGATTCAAGCAATTCTATGAAATATTACCTTATATCCCCACCCATCCCCCAAAAGTCAACAGTCATCATTTTTTCCTGTTTTTCTTTTTTAAACCTCTTGTTTTAGAGGTACCTGTATCTTCCATGTTTACCTAAAATGTACTATTTGAGTAATTTAAGATATTTCAAAAGTGTTAATGTAGTACAAACCACTGAACACCACATATATTAAAAATAATTGCTTTAAATCTGTCACGTATCTAATAAAACTAAACATGTGGCCCAACAACCCCATGTCCAGAAAACTTGTTCAAGAATCTTCTTAGCAGTTCTATTACATATAGTCCAAAACTGTAAACAACCCAAATGTCCTTCAAAATTCAGTGAATAAATAAATGGTATATTTACAATGGAATACTATACAACAATGAGAATGAACAAGCTATTGCCACAGGCAAAAATATGGCAAAAAATGTGGATAGACCAAAATGATCATACTGAGCAAAGGAAGCAAGACACAAAGGCACATAACTGGTGAGCCTGATATATAATTTGTAAAATATATACATACATGTGGCCAAAACAGACAAATCTAGTTCAAAGTGAAAAGTTAGGTTGATGGTTATCTTTGAAGAGAAGCTGTGAGAGGGCTTGAGGAAGATTAAGAGGCAGTCATGAGCTCTAATTTTTAATCTAGGTGCTGGTTTTTGCTTTGCAAAAAGTGCACTTAGGATTTGTTTACTTTTAGTAGGTATGCTATGCTTTAATAAAAAGTGTCCTTTAAAAAATGTATGTGCTAAGAACAACTTCCTAGGAGACTTATATTCCAGAATTCAGCCAACTGAATTCTGGGTTGTTATATTCTTTTAACAACCCAATCAATGGCATGATTCCTTAATATTTCAGTCTATAAGCTTTCTGAATTGAGGATTAATTGAAATGGAAAGTGCAACAAATTAACTTTGAGCCTGACATTTAATTCAAATAGGTTCAAATAGGAAATTGCCCTTTATTAAAGATGTTATTAGAGTGGTGTGCTCCCTAGTTACAGGTAGCAATCACTTACATTTATTCATTCTGTTTTTAAGAATCTTAGTATTGTAGATAGTATTTGTGAACCAAAAATTGAGATACTATCTGAAAAGACGTACTATTCAAGCATATTCTATCAAATAAGTCTAAGTTAATTTGAATCTGGTCTCATCAGAAACCCAAATTCTGCAAATACAAAATACTACTGTCATGTCCATGAGGATTGTATGTGGCAGTAGCAGAATAATTTAGTGTAATAGATAGCAAGACTTGGTAAGAGAGGACTAGTGAAGTTGCAGTTACTGTCCATGATAAGCATATTACCTAAGTAATATTTTTTTCAATTTTTTAGAAATATTCCTGGGGGAATATGCTTTATAATTAATTATTAGAAACACAACTTTAAAATCATATGAAGAGGGGAAATAAAATTCAGTTTTCTTGATTACTTTGTACATAATAACTTGACCTTCCGTCCAGAGAGCTAAAGGAGACATCTTGACTCCTCTGCACTAGTTTCCATAAGGGTGGGTAGTAGGGAGTTGTACAGTGGTTGTGGAAAGTTCCTCTTCAGTGCAAATTATTAGAGTTGAACTTAATATTTTCATTGCTGATTCATATTATTTAATTTGACCTACTAATTATAAGACTCTCTCAGGATTCTTCTTTGGTTACATGTAGAAGTTCTCGGTCAACATATTAGGAAAAGACATTCCTATGCATTTGTTCAAAAACATATACATTGAATGCTTACTCTATACAAGGAAATATGTTCAATCCTTGGAGATAGAGAAACGAATGACCATGATCTGCGTTTTCATGAAATTTACCCTAGAGGCAAGGCATGTGGTAAAGGACGAATTCCATATGGATCCTATAAAAAGAATAAAGGGTAATGGAGGCTCATACCTGGCAAAGATTACTTTTGGAAAAAGCAACCAAAGAAGACTTCATGGAATAGACATAGCAAATGGGCTGAGTCTTGAAAGTTGGCTGAAATATAAACTTGTGGTAGCATGAGAATGGCATTCGAGAAAGAAGCAGAGTTAGAGCAAAGGTTCAGGGGAGGGAAAATGGTGGGTTTTGATATCAATAATGAGTCATTTACCTTGACTAGAACATAAGAAATGTATAGAAGAGCCCTGCCGAACAAAACCATAAATTGTACTGAAGCCAGACCATGAAGGACTTAAGCATTTTTATTGTGTTCATTTGACAAGTAACCCCATTGGCATTATTTATTGAGCAATGGTATATAATACATATCGGCCAATACTAAGGGTCCCTGAGAGCCTGAAAGGAGTAGTCTAGCCTTATCTACTTATGCAAGGAGGAGAAAAATAAGGATATATACTACTGGAGAAAAAAACCCTGCAATATTCATTTCCTTTTTAAAAATATTTCCCTTTTCTCTAAGGGAGGAATGATGTGGCAGATGCTCCTCCAATGTGCTCAATAATTTTTTTTTTTTTGTAGCTTAAAATATTGCATTCCTAAGTACATCACACAGGCTCAGGTAGAGAAAATCTCAGATGTGAATGAAAAGTGGAATGCTTTTAATTTTCAAAGAATGCCTTCCTGGGTGGCAAAATGGCTGTGGCAAGATTAACCAGAATCCTAGCACCCATTTTATGAAGGGAAGTAAGAAATCAGTACAGTCATTTCAATTTTTATACAGCCATCTGCACATTCATGTCTAAATCCTTCTGGCATTTGAACATACAGCTTCCAAATTCAGGATCTTGTTAGGAGGTCTGAGTCTTTGGAAGCCAGCAGGGATGACAGGTACTGACAAATCTTTTGTAGGCCCTTAATTTCAATCTTTTATACAGTAAGCCTTTTATGAGCTGCTGTCATGGTGGAACCAAACAGGCAAACAGGCAAAAAGCTTCTTGGCTGTCCTTCATGCAAATACTGGACTGGTATAAAGCTCAGATGCATGGAGGAAGATCTGGAATAAGATCAGGAAAGGGTGATTGCATCATTGAATTTGATAGCTGAAAGGTCCTAAGAAATGGCCTGGCTGAGCAATCACACTAGGCAGAGATTCCCTAGTGTACCTTGGACAAGCCTATAGGGTCACAGGGCTCCAACCCCACACACATACCTGCATACACATGCACATGCACAAACACTTCAATGTAAGCCGTGTCCCTTTGGTCTGCTTTAAATATAGTACTGGATTTCTTCTGATAAGTAACATTGGAAAACTAAATTGCTAGTCTAGTCCAGCAGTTTATGGATTCATTTTATGGATAAGGCAACAGTTTGGAAAAGGACAAATGACTTGTCTAAGATCACATCTCATCTCCCCTCAGCCTTCTCTTACAGAAGAATAACTATATGGTTAAGAGTAAGCTATTCAAGATGGCATCAGAGTAGCTCAGGCAAGGAACAGCTCTCTTGCAAAATAGGGGAGAAGGCATAGAAGTCGTCCAAGGGTGCCACTTTGGAGATCCCTGCAGATTGGGAGAATGCCACATGCATTGTCCGGGAGGGTCTGGGGACAGCAAGACAGAGAAGCCAAAGGGAAAATCATGAGTTGATACCCCCACTGCTAAGATTGCTGTTCCCCTCCCCCACACCCTGGGGGGGAACAGCCTTGGGAAAATCTGCAGCTATGCTACCAACAGAGAGGGGAAAGCACAGATTCCTCCCTGAGAGAGGGAGGGTATGGCAGAGGGCTGAGTGCAGTTTCTTTTCGGAGTATATAACTACCATAACTCACTGCTTCAGAACAGCTAGTGGAAATTGAAGGATTCATCTCCTTGGAAGGATTTGCTGAGGAGTGCTGTTTGCTGGCCAGCTGGGAAAGTGATGTGAGACAGGCTGGTCCCTCCCATTTATTTCCCAGGCATGGTACACCTGGTCAGGCCCCATTAGCAGTTCCCTGCCCCTATTTTGACTACTTAAACAGGGCAATATTAAAGTTTTAGAAAAAATTTAAACTAAAAATCAAAGAAAACCTGTGAAATAAAACCACAAGACAAGAGAGAGAAATTGATGAACAGAGCAAAATCACCAACATAAACAGATGTTTAGGTATCAACAAAAGATAACAACCCATACTAAGAAACAGGAAGATATGGCCCAGCCAAAAGAACAAACCAAGAACCAGATGAGACACAGGATTTAA
The DNA here is from genome assembly GCA_029593785.1 of Cabassous unicinctus. Classification (NCBI taxonomy): domain Eukaryota; kingdom Metazoa; phylum Chordata; class Mammalia; order Cingulata; family Chlamyphoridae; genus Cabassous; species Cabassous unicinctus. The sequence continues at coordinate 16,156 of JAQZBX010030110.1, read as the reverse complement.
GACAACTAATAAATGATGTTCACACAAACTGCCTTAATCAATTTAAGGAGTTGAAAGAAAATATGACTAAAGAGATAAAGGATATTAAGATGACACTGCATAAAGAACAATTTGAAAGTCTGCAATAAAAAATAATAGAACTTATGGGAATGAAAGTCTCAATGGATAAGATTAAAAATACATTAGAGGCATATAACAGCAGATTTGAAATATTAGAAGAATGAATAAGTGAATTTGAAGACAGATATTTGAAACTGAAAAGATAGGAGAACAGACAGAGAAAAGAATGCAAAAAACTGAACAGGGTCTCAGGTAATTGAAGGGTGACATAAAACATGTAAACATATGGTTATAGCTGTCCCACAAGGGGAAGAGAACAGAAAAGGTGTAGAAAGAATATTTGAGGAAATACTAAAATTTTTCTAACCCTTATGAAAGATATGAATATCAATATTCAAGAAGACAGCATATCCCAAACAGAATAAATCTGAATAGATTTACTCTGAGACATTTATTATTCAGAATGACAAAGTCCAAAGATAAAGAGAGGATTTTGAGAGCAGCAAGAGAAAAGCAATGTATTACTTACAAGGGAGCCTCAATAAGGCTAAGTGCCTATCTCTCATCAGAAACCATGGAGGTGAGAAGGCAGTGGTACGATATATTTAAGGTACTGAAAGAGAAAAACTCCAGCCAGAATGCTTTATCCAGCCAAACTATTCTTTAGAAATGAAGACAAGTTTAAAGTCTTTACAGACAAAAACTGAGAAGTATGTTACCAAGAGAATGAATCTGCAAGAAATATTAAAAGGTATGTTACAACTCAAAAGGAAAGACAAGGATGAGAGCCCTGGAGAGGAGTGTAGAAATGAAGAAAATAAGAGAAACTGAAAGGGTTAAAAAGAGACAATAGTAAGATATGACAAGAGTAAGCCAACGGATAAAATGGATGAAGTAAGTAACACCTTTATAGTAGTAACACTCACTGTTAATGGATTGAACTCTCCAATTGAACATAGACTGATAGAATGGATTAAAAAAACAACAACAAAAAACACAAGCCATCTATTTGTTGTCTACAAGAGAATCAACTTAGATGCAAGGACAAAATCAGGCTGAAAGTGAAAGATTGGAAAAGATATACCACACTAATAGCAATAAAAAAAGAGCAGGTGTAATGATACTAATAAAACAGATTTCAAATGCAAAACTGTTATAAGAGATGAAGAAAGTTACTATATATTCACCAAAAGAGATAACAATAATAAATATTTATCCACCTAACGTAGGTGCCCCAAAATACATGAGACACACACTTTAATACTCCACTCAGCATTAGATAAAACATCAGGACAAAGGATAAATAAGGAAACTGAGAGCTTGAATAATATGATAAATGAACTAGATCTAATAGAACTTTATAGAGCATTTCACCCCAAAACATCAGAATATACATTCTTTTCAAATGCTCATAGATCTTTTTCCAGGGTAGATATTATGCTGGGACATAAGTCAGATGTCAATAAATTTAAAAACATTGAAATTACACAAAACACTTTCTCTGATCATAATTGAATAAAGTTGGAAACTAATAATGGTGGAAAAAGGGAAAATTCACAAATATATAGAGATTAAATAAATATATAGTTAATAATGAAATATATATATAGTCTTTATAAAGTATTTAACATAAAGTGTGTTCACTTCAACTACCAGTTGAATCCTTAGATTCCCTTTGCATTCTGGATTCGTGTTATTTCATGCTCTCAATATTTTCAGTTAATAATTATTTAGTGCTCTTTTAATGATATTTAAAGAATACTCCTAAACTGCCCTTACTACAGAAGTGAGTTTGCTCATTGAGTTCTATAGATCCTGTGAATCTGTTTTTCCTTCTCTATCCAAGGTGCTCTACTCACTTGTTTCCAGGTTCAGAGGGTGAGGAAGACAAGTTGCTATAGAGAATCATATTTGAGACAAACCAGAGGTTATATATTAACTTAGATGTCTATTCAATATCAAAATTAAAATTAACATATTTAACAAACCTGAAATTTCCAAATACATATTATGACAAAAATGCATGTACTCCTACAGACAACCAAACAGAATATTTGATATTAGAACTATCCCAGGAAGTCTCAGATAATATTTTAATACACTTAAGTGGCTTCAATAGTGAATTGACTTCAATAGGACCAGCTTAAAGGAATCAGGCTGATAGGTATTGATCACTGATAAGTATTCATTATTGTACGAGGTATTCCAGAGATATAAAGTGAGTAGCAGGCACAATCTTCTGAAGCTTATAAAATAGCAAAATAAAGTATATCCAAAGAAGATCAGTGAGTGATACCCAAGTGATAATCAAGTGTTAATCGTGGCTTAAGATATATGTGCACTGATAAAGTTCAGAAAGTGTAAGATCGGTGTGGGCCGAGATTTCAGCAAACACATGGCTGAGGATATAAACTTGATATGGTTGGATATAGTGCCTAGTACAGAAGTCTTACACATAGAAGATGTTTACTAAATATTTGTTGAAATAATAGTCTAATAAATAGTCTGAGACAAGCAGGAAAAGCATGGAATGACCCTGCTTGGTTTCACTGAATCACTGAATATCTGTGTGCTAGGGGAACTCTGTGCCACTTATGTGTAACTGGGACTTCTACCACTAGCAAAACAGCTAGTGGATACTATAGGCAAGTGCAAGTTGATCTTTGAGTCTCAAAATACGTTATTAAAGAATATGCCAAAGGAACAGGACTTTAAAAAGAAAAGCCAGTGCTTTACAAGTCTTACTATATTCAGATTAAGATTGGTATATGAAATACTACTATTAATTGATTACAATTTATTGTGGCTATAAGTACATATTGATATGGAAAACTGGCCATTTGAAAATTATGTCCATATAGTGAAAATTTAACTCTTGATAAGAAACTATAAATAAAATAGCAATCAGTGACATATACATTTATTATAAATAAACAATTTTATAAATAAAAATGTGAAATGTAATTTCACATATATGCAGAAACTATCCCTATCACAAATATTTTAGAAATAATTTGGATTCTGTCCAGCTAGTTATTTTAAAACAAAACAAAACAAATAAAATAAAATAGATGCATTTGTGTAAAAGCAAATTATTTTGTACTGCCTAAATTTAGTTTTTGAGTGAATAAGATGCCTTCTCACTATAAATAACAGCATTTTCATTCTTACATTGAAAAATCTGTAATTTGTTTGATATAGCATGATGTTCTTGTATAAGGGCTACTACCAATATTAGGAGCAAAAGAAAGTGAAAACAAAAAGAATAAAGGTATTCCTGTCACGTAGCCAAATTCACAAAACAAAACACCTAAATATATACAGGTTTAAATCTCATTTCCCCGTGTATTTGTGCTTCTTTAAAAGGCTATTTTCTTTTTTTCCTAATTTTTCTTTTGTGCATAAAAGGGCAAACAACTTTGTCCATATCTGAGGAATTGTTCTAGGAAAATCCTATGTCAGCCATCTGGTTTTGAAATAAAATACCATTCCCCACTCACAGCAATCTTTTCTTGATTAGAAAAGATGTTTAGAAAAAAGAAAACAATATACTTGTTCACCTACATGAGACATGAGTGATATGACTAAGTATTTGTGTTGCATTTATAAACACATCTTTTGAGAACTGAGAAAATCATTTTTCTTTTGCTCACTTTGAAAATAATAAGAGCCCTTTGCAATATAATTTCTGAAGAAACAATCATTCCAGGAAACTCAGTGGACAAACCATCTTCTCTAGTTTCTGAATTTCTAATCTAAATCTTTCCATCAAGATTTGATAGATTCTGTCAACCTTGATGATTGTCTTGGAATGTAATTCCAAAGTTACTCCCAGCATTTTATTTGCAAAAGCATAAATATCAGAGTCCTTTGATTTTTCAGAGATTGGGTTAATCCTTAATACTAATCTTGGAATATTTTTTCTCTGTACAAGGCTCCACATTTAAAATGCAAAGGAATATCACTTCTAATCACAGCATTTTCCGCCACTGGTAGAGAATTAACAATAGCTCTTAGTGGTTGGGGTTGATCCCCTCAATTTCCAAATCTTTTTCTTTTTACTCTCTTACATAGCTCATTTAACTGAGCTCATTTAAATGTTCCAATGATTCATTCTTTTTCTTACCAGTCTATTATGATTATGAAGGTATTTCATAAAAAATATTACATTAATTTCATTAATCTGCACTGAGTAGAAACAAACACACAATTAAAACAAATAAACAAACAAACAAAAACAGAACAAACAAAACAAAGTAAAAACACAGGGAGTTCCAGGAAGATGACATCAGAGTAAGCAGGCAGGGCTCAAATCTCTCATGAAAACAATGGAGAAAGGGCCAAAAGCAGTCCAAGGGAACTGCTTTGAGGGTCAGCAGACCAGGCCAGTGATACACAACTTCCAGGAGTATGAAGGACAGAGAAAAGAAGAACCTGAAACAACAAACATGAGTTATCAAACCCCCATGGCAGCTTGAAAGGGCTACTATACCTCACCCCCAAGATGGTAAGCTGGGATAAAACCCCTGGTTCACTGCAGCTGACTGACAGGGGAGCAGACATATTCCTCCCTGTCAGCTGTTACAAGGGGAAAGGGAGGGGGATTCAGGGGACTTCTCTTCAGTGAATTTGGCCAGGAGAGCCTGCTTGAATCTTGTCTCTGGCCAGACCAAAACACAGGAAAGTAGAGATTGAAAGAAACACCTCCATAGAAAGGTACACCAACAAGCATCATCTGCTTGCCAGACTGGAAATTTCATGGAGAAAAACTGCTTTTAGGTTTCTCTTAACCTGAAATCCTGGGAGAAAATCTGCATGCCATTAGTGAGTCCATCATCTGATTTTGACAACTTAAGCTGGACAATTTTAAAGACTTAGAATAAGTTGAACCAAATATCAAAGAAGAGCAGTGAAAAAAAAAAAATAGACAAGAGAGAGAAATTTGTCATCAGAGTAATTCACCAACATATTCAGATGCCTAGAAATCAGCAAAAATTTACAAATCATGCTAGGAAACAGGAAGAGATGGCCCAGCCAAAGGAACAAACCAAATATCCTGAAGATATTTAGAATTTAGGACAATTAATGATAATCACACAAATCTCCTAAATCAATTCAAAGAATTGAAAGAAAATATGACTAAAGAGATGAAGGATATTAAGAAGACACTGGGTGAGCAGAAAGGACAATTAGAAAGCCTGAAAAGAAAAGTAACATACTATGTGAATGAAAGACTCAATGTATGAGATTAAAAATACATTAGAAGGGAGCAGATGTAGCTCAAGTCATTGAGTGCCTGTTTCCTATGTACAAGGTCTTGGTTCAATCCCAGTACCTCCTAAAAATATATACATTAGAGGCACATAAGTGCAGATTTGAAATTCTCAAAGACAGAATTGGTGATTTTGAAGACAGTACATATAAGCTGGTAAAGATGAGTAATAGAAAGAGAAGAGAATGGAAAAAATGGAACAGGGTCTCAGGGAATTGAATGACAACATGAAGCGCAAAAACATACATATTATTGGTGTTCCAGAAGGAGAAGAGAATGGAAAAGGGGCATAAAAAATATTTGAGGAAATAATGACCAAAAACTTCCCAACCCTTATGAAAGACATATATATCAATATCCAAGAAGGACAACACATGCCAAACAAAATAAATCTGAATAGACCTACCCTGAGACACCTGCTATTCAGAATGACAAATATCAGAGACAAAGAGAGGATTCTGAGAACAGCAAGAGAAAAGCAAAATATCACATACAAGGGAACCTCAATAACATTAAGTTCTGACCTCTCATCAGAAACCACTGAGGCAAGAAGAAAGAGGTAGGAGATATTTAAGGTTGTGAAAGAGAAAAACTGCCATCTAAGAATCCCGTATCTGGCAAAACTGTCTTTCAAAAATGAGTGTGAGTTCAAAGACTTCACAGACAAACAAAAACTGATAGATTATGTTACCAAAAGACCAAAATTACAAGAGATACTAAAGGGAGTGCTTCAGTCTGAAAGGAAAAAACAAGAGTGAGAGACTTGGAGAAGACTGTAGAAATGAATATTGAGGACAAAAAGAAAAACACAAAACAATAGAGATAAACAACAAAACCAATAGTTTGTTCTTTGAGAATATCACCAAAATTGACAAACCCTTATCTAGACTGACAAAGGAAAAAACAGGGAAGATGCAAATAAATAAAATCAGAAAGAGAGGGGAGACATTACCACTGAATCTGCAGAAATAAGAGAGATCATAAGAAGATACTATGAACAACAACTGTATGCCAAAAAACTAGACAATGTAGATGAGATGGACAAATTCCTAGCAACACCAGAACCACCTACACTGACCCTAGAAGAAATAGAAGACCTCAACAAACCAATCACAAGTGAAGAGATTGAAACAGTCCTCAAAAACCTCCTAAAGATGAAAATCCCAGGACCAGCTGCCTCCACAGGTGAATTCTACTAATCATTCAAAGAAAATCTAATACCAATCTTGCTCAAGCTCTTTCAAAAATTGAACAGTGAAGAATGCTACCAAATTCATTCTATCAAGCCAATATTACCCTAATACCAAAACCAGATAAAGATACTATGAAAATGTGGAAGGGGTAGGGAGCAGGGTGTATGGGAATCCTCTATATTTTTTATGTAACATTTATGTAATCTAAGTATCTTTTTTAAAAAGAGTAAAAAAGTATATTTTAAAAAGATACTATGAAAAAAGAAAATTACAGTCAAATAACTCTAATTCATATACATGCAAAAATCTTCAACAAAATACTTGTGAACTGAATCCAAAAGCACATTAAAAGAATTATACACTATGATCAAGTAGATTTTATCCCAGGTATGCAAGGGTGGTTCAAGACAAGGAAATCAATTAGTGTAATGAACCAAATTGATAAATTGAAGAAGAAAAAATCACATGATCCTTTCAATTGATGCAGAAAGAGCATTTGATAAAATAAAGCACCTTTTTTTAAATAAAAACACTCCAAAATATAGGAAAAGAAGGAAGCTTCTTCAATATGTTTTAGTCCATATATGAAAAACCTACAGCTAGCATTGTACTCAACAGTGAAAGACTGAAAGCTTTCCCACTGAGGTAAGGAACAAGACAAGGATACCCACTGTTAACACTGTTTTTCAATATTGTGCTACAAGTTCTAGCTAGAACAATTAGGCTAGATAAATAAAAAGGCACCCAGACAGGAAAGGAAGAAGTAAAACTTTCACTATTTGCTGATGACATGTTCCTATACTTAGAAAATTCTGAAAAATCCACGACAAAGCTACTAGAACTAATAGACAAGTTCAGCAAAGTGGTGGGATATGAGATTAATATGCAAAAATGAATAACGTTTTATACATTACTGATATGCAATCTGAGTAGGAAATCAGAAAAAAAAATTCCCTTTATAATAGCAACTAATAGAATCAAATATTTAGGAACAAACTTAACCAAGGACATAAAGGACCTGTATTCAGAAAACTGCAAAAGATTGCATTATTATGAACTAAATATATTGTGTAAATTCCTGGAGTTAATAACTAAAATATAGCTCACCAGAAAATAGAATGAGGATTGAGAATGGAAAGCTTAGAATTAATCTGCAGAATTGGTAAAAAGTTTGTTTGTAAAGCTTTGGAAATGAATAGAAATGGTGAAAGTACATCACAGTGTTTGTAACTAGCAGAGTTGTTATATGAGTGTGACAGTGGTTGAAAGGGTAAGTCTGTCATGTATATTACTAGAAGGAAAGCTTAAAACTGTAAAATCAAACTATATAACATAGTGAAACCTCATGTAAAACAGAAAAATAGGTGATATTGCTTATGTAAGACTGTTTTTACAAAAAATATATACAAGCAAACTAGAGAAAAGGAAACAAAATAGCACTTATGTACAGCAGGGGAAGCATAGAGAGATTGAAAGGTGATGAGTTTTTTTTTGTTTGTTTGATTGTTTTTGGTTTATTACTATTATTACTATTGGAATAATGAAAATTCTGAAAAATAATTGAAGTGATGAGTGTACAGCTATGTGATTAATCTGAATACAATTTTTTTATACTTTGGATGAATTTATGCTTTATTAATATGTATCAGTATAATTGATTTGTTAAGAAAACAAAGCAAAAAACAGACTAAACAAGTGGTTTTCACACATTTAAAGTGTAATTGTATGATGAGCTGTCTTTCATTTTGTCACAAGTTTTTTTAGATTCAATGTATTTGAAGATCTTGGTATGATTTTAAATTTTAGAGATGTCTTAACTAGTGACATTTAGTTTAATTTCTTCTTGTCCCGTGGGTTTTTTTCTATATTGGCAAAGAGTTGGAGAAATGATGGAGTATTCATATGTTCTTTTGATTAATAAATCATTGTGGAAATTAGTGAGCCTGAATAATTCAGTTTCTTCTTCTACCCGAACCTCTTTATATTTTATTGCCGGAAATATTGTATTATATTGTATTAATAGACCCTTTTATTCTTCAAGTACATATTTTGGCATTTAAGTCTGTTCCAAAAAGACAAAATTGAATGGCTCATTCTTAGTGTTTAAAAGAAATTGTGCATTAACAAAGTCCCTCTCTTGGAAATGAAGGAAGTCACCATGTCTAGCTGGTAGTAGACCTGAAATCTCCCTGGTCTCCTACCTTAAAGCTGGGCTGACATACATTTATTACACTTGCTGTATTTGAATGATTTTTTATAGTTATAGGACCAAATGAGACAAGAAAATGTTTTTCTAAAGGTAAATAACAATCCAACCTAAATAGAGTCAAGGCTTATAACAACATAAATTGAATTTTACATAAAATATATAAAGTGTTCATATTAAATACGAAATCATCACATAATTTTTACAAAAGTAAGTTTTGGAAAATTTAAAATAAATATTTCTCATTATCTTAATTTTTAATATTCATGATGAGTCAACCAAATATGCAAATGATTAATTTAAATATATTGTTGATTAAGCATGATGTTCAGCAGCCACTGTCAATTGGCCATAAGCCGTGATAAATTGTCTTTTTAACACAAAATTTGTCACCTGAGTACTGCCTCATCAACACTGACAGAGTACAAGAAATAGTCCACCAAATTATTGAATTTACTGTCAACTAAATGTTGAATAAGCCATCAGCTGTTAGGGTTATGCCTACAGGGTATAAATTAACTATCTCATCAACTGAACCACTTGTTATCACTTCAGTAAAATTTTAATCTCTCTGTAATGAATGATGAAATCTCTACATTTTTAATTATTTGAATGATATTAAGTGTCTGAACTGTACATATTTAATGTGTACCATTTGATAAGGTATGGCCCTTGAAACCATCAGCACAATCAAGATAATGATTGACTCAAGCAATTAACCAGTTTCTTACTGCCCTTTTTTCAGTTCCTTCCTTCCACCACACCCCCAGCCCCAGCAATCACTAGAAACAATCCAAATGCTCATTGACCAGGGAATGGATAAATGATTGTGGTAAAGCCACACAATAGAATGATACCCACCAATAAAAAAGATTGAACAGTTGATATGCATAGCATGAATTAAACTAAACATAGTTATGCTGAAAGAAAGGTCAGAAAAGAAATACATATGGTAGAATTCCATTTATGTAAAATTCTACAAAAAGCGAAGTAATCTATAGTAACAAAAAATAACATATTAATATTTAATTAGCTTTTTTGGTAAGGTGTATGAGTTGTTTATTAGGAATTCAGTTTCATATCCCTCAGGTTCCCACAAAAATATGATATGAAGAGAATAAAAAGCAGGTACAAAATACATGAACGTTTTAGTCATGTAATCAGCTTTCCATTTGTTGTTAGATTCTTTCTGCAAATTTGTCTTCTACCAAGGAATATATGGTACATAACACCTCTTCCATGTTTTCCTTTTTTTCCTTCCATTGGCTATCTGATAGCAAACAATCATATTTTTCATAAGCTAAAAGAGTTTTTACATGTTATCTCTTTTTCATGTAGCTACATTCAAATAAAAAGGGAAGGGATGCTTTTCAAATTTAATTATGAGGAAACAGGAATCTTAAGTATTAATTTAATATACTTGTCATTTGATTATTCATTGGAAATCATAGTTCGTAAGAATGTACTTGGGTTTTTTATTTTCCCTTTCTTATTCCAGTAGTTTATGCATAGGTTGGTGGAGTTAGATTTAATTTAAATAGAGACACACAAAAAAACAGAAATTTCTTATGTTTAATTCTGAATATTGGAGAAACATGACCTCATTTTTATGTGAATAATTTTTTCTTCAATTTATTAACAAAATGAATGCTTAGACATTACTAAAAGTCTTTTAAAATAAGGACGTCCTTATGGTTTATTTCCACATACAAATCTGGTCATTAAAGATTGATGAATGAATAGAACACTGACCTGAGTAGGTCCAAATTTCCATGAAAATATTAACTAAATGTGCAACAGAAGTCTTGGAAAATATAAACAGGTAATTAAATCTTTACAAATATATGTATGATTATAATTCTAGCTTGGTGAAATAAATGTGAGGCATTTAAAAATGGGTTAAATATGGGAAAATTTAATGGAAATGCTATATACACACACATATAAATATATATGTCATTTAAAAAATTAACTAGCTAAATGCTAAATAACTAATGTAGGTCGAGATAGCCTTTGTAGTTAGAACTGGTAAGTTTTATTCTTGCCTGTTTGTTATTACTAATAAACTACATCAAGTACACTCAGTTTTTGGTGTATATTTATGCTCACACTGACTAAGTGCTTATTTTTGTACAATAATATTCATAGCATTCTTAAAAGTACATTCTTTTTTCTTTCTTTTTGAAAATATTATAGAAACAATCAGGTCATATTGCAATTAGTGAGAAACACTATATTGTAGCATATCTTTTATACTAAATAAAAAACAAGTGACCTTGTGTGCATTTGTCATAATATCTAAGAAATATTTTCTCTGTAAATGTAATAAAAGTTAATACATGTCATTGCAGAATGAATAAACTTATTTTTAATCTGCAGGGTAGATCACTATATGTTATAAATTGGTAAAATTTCAAATTACTACTTTTTTAGAAAATAGAGAATTATTCTAAGAATGCAACAGAAAATATCTTAAGCTTTCTTTTAATGACAAAAAAAGTACTTAAAATAATTAGTGTGTCGTACTCCAGCCAAAGGCACTAACCCAAAAGAAACAGTAGCAAAAGGCCAGGTCAGGAAGCCAGCTCATCATCTGTAATAGAAAGCAAAGACTGTTTACAGTAAGGAAAACATATGTTTAATGCAAAGAACATTATTCCAGAATATGGTGCCATGGGGAGGTTTGGAAATAAAAGAGTCAGCAATAAAGGGCACTAGTGTCCTCATAGGGCCATGATTTACGTGTCTGACTGTGGCTTCTGTTTGTTTTTGCACTGGATTTTTCCCCCTTTAGTTTGCAACACAAAAACAAGTGCCATAGGAAGAAAAACTTGTCCTCCACATAGTACATCAATCAGTTGGATACAGAGAACTGCATCTCTTCCCGGTGGGAAGAAATCCTTTTTATGGGACTTTGTGGGCCCATTCTTTATTCATTTGCATTGCTTGAGCATCAGTTATGGGAAGCCTGCCTCCTCCAGCCCTATTGGAGCCAGCATTCTTCAGGGTAGCCTACCAGGAATTTTGTCAATTCATGCTTCCTCTGGACTCCATTCCCAAACCAGACCCTTCTACTCTACCCTGTCCAATGGTCTTTGTTTTGTTTTGTTTTAATTGTCATAGTATATCACACTCATATCTTATCCCATGTTTTTTTAAATTTGCTATTAAAAACTTTTAGAAGAAACAAAACAAAGAAATCCTAGAAAATATAAACAAACTAGCAAAACACAGTAGTAATACGAGGCTGGTATTGTGCTAAGTATTTCATTTGATTTGTTTGCCAATCAATGCAATGGCCCTAGGAGTTAGGTATAGTTATCACATACCCCTGTTTTACAGATGAAGAAAGCAATAAAGATCAAATTGCTGAATGTCCCCCACCCGTGAGGAATAGAGCTGTGATTTAAACTCAGGTGGTCTGATTCCAGAACCATACTCCTAAACACTAGATCATACAGACCCCTCCTTTTTTAGCAACTAGTTTTCTTCAACATTCAGATTTTCCTAGATGTCTTTCCTGCTAGCACCATTCCATTTTGGTACTTCCTCAGCATCTATGATTCTAGTTTATATTAAAAAAAAAAAGAAATATATAATTTTGTTATATGACCCCAATGTGCCTGGAACTGTGCTAGATGATTTTTATGTTTGAGCTTATTTGACAATTACAACCATCTTTGAGGGTGACATTGTTAAAAGTTAAGTGAGTCACTGAAGGTCATGAAGCTTGCAAGCAGTTGAGCCAGGATTCAAGAACTATTATCCAATCTCTAGACCTACTGAATATTCTTACCCTTTATGGCTTGTAAAATTCTCCCTCATGTTTTCATGTTTTCTCATGTTTTATCTCCATTAGCTAACTGTACATTCTTTCGACATAATGACAGAACCTTCCGATATGATTTGTTACTTTCAGAAAATGTCAAGATCAAGGCCAATTTAATCAAATATTGATTGAACCCGGAACCTCATACATGCTAGGCACGTGCTCAACCACAGAGGTACACCCACTCTGAACATATTTTTAAATTCTGTTTTCTGGTACCACGAGCCTGATTTTGTCCTCCTCACTGGCCTTCTCTTCCACCCTTCCACAAGAGAAATTCAGTTTCCTCTACTCACCCAAATTTTTCTTTTCTCCTTCTCCATGTATTTGTTCACACACTTCATCTAGGTTTTACTTTGCCCACTGTGTCTGTCCCTTGGCATTTTATCCTACAAGGGGCACAGAAAAAATTACTGGAGTTAAAGACCACAATAAGCGAAATGGAAAATTCCCAGGAGGATATAAACAGCAAATTGGAGCTGGCAGAAGAGAGAATCAGAAACCTCGAAGACAAGGCAATTGAAACAAGTCAGGTTCAGAAGTAGGAAAAAAAAATTATAAAAAGAGAGAACAGTCTAAGAGACCTCTAGAACACCACAAAGCATAACAATATACACATTACGGAAATCCCAGAAGGAAAAGAAAGTAAGTGGCAGAAGGGATAGTTAAAGAAATAATGGCAGAGAACTTCCCAAACTTAGCAAAAGACATGAATAAATGCATCTAAGAAGGCCATAGAAAAGCAAACAGGATAAATACGAAGAAAAATACACCCATCAAATATTGATCACACTGTCATATGCAAAAGACAAGGAAAAAATTCTGAAAGGTGGAAGAGAAAAGCAACATATTATGTACAAGTGAGTCTGAATTAGATTGAGTGCTGTATATCATCAGAAACCATGAAGGCAAGAAGACAGTGGGTTGAAATACTTAAAGTACTGAAATAAAACAACTGCCAACCAAGAATTTTATAATGTAAGACATTCTTTCAAAATGAGGGAAAGATTAAGATATTCCCAGGTAAACAAAAGCTAAGGGAGTTCATCACAACTACATCTCCCCTACAAGCAAGGCTAAAGTGTATTCCTCAAACTGAAAGGATAAGACACTAGGCAGAGTTTCCAAGTGTTTCCAGGTGGCACAAAGAGATAAAGACCTCTAGTAAAGAACATTGGGGTAATTATGAATGCCAGTATTATTTTACTGTATGTTTTGATACATAACTCCACCTCTTCTTACAGGTGCTAATATGCAAATGCATATAAAGTAATGATATAACTATGGTTTGGATTGTACAATATAAAAAGATATAAGTAGTAACAATTACAAAAAACGGTAGGGGTTGGAAGGGTATAAGAAAAGTGTATGTGTGTGCTATTGAAGTCAAGTTGGTATCAAACCAAATATGATTTTTATATATTTAGGGTGTTAAATTTTAGCCCCATGATAACCACAGGGAAAATATATGAAAAATATATCCAGATGGAAAAGAGATGACACTAAATATGATACAACACACACACACAAAACAGATAAATATAAAATTAGGCATTAATGCAGGGGTTCTTAACCAGGGGTTCACGGACCCGTCGGGTCCATGGAAAGATTTCAGTGGGTCCGTGAGCTTGAACTGAAAATTTAAAAAAAACATTATTCTTGTGGGGACATGTTGGTGTGGGTGTGATATGTTTTTTTGAATAATACCCAGTATAGTCTGGCTTAGTAAGGGGTCCACGGTTTTCACCTGACTGGCAAATGTATCCATGGAGCAAAAAAGTTTAAGCACCTCAGCATTAATGGAAGAATTGAGGAACAAAAGGTATAAGACTTACAAAGACTAAATAGCAAAATGGCAGAAGAAGTTCTGCATTATCAGTAGTGATTTTAAATGCACATGGATTAAATTCTCTAGTCAAATAGCAGAGAGTAGAAGAGTCAGTAAAAAGCATGACCCAACTTTATCTTGTCTGCAAGAAACTTGCCTTAAATTCAAAGACAAAAGTAGGTTGAAAGTGAAGGAATGGAAAAAAATATACCATGTGTTTTGCTAAGGAAGAGTCAGAAACTCTAAATGCTATGCAAAGGCAGATTTGTTCAATAAAATGAGTTTCAGTTTCTATCAAATGATTATAACAATTAAGCAATCACAGAAAAGAAGAGTAATCAATTAAATGATGTAGGAAAGAATGAAAGTATATACAACCACTCACCAAATAGGGGGAAAACACAATATCTAATCTCTCACGAGGCTGGGGAGTCCCTTTGCAGACGATCAGAGTCCCAGTTGGAAAAACGGTCCCAGGCAGAGCATTCTCTCCTGGGTGAGACTTTGACTGGCTGCTTAGGAGCTGTCCCTTTTAAAGGATTCTGAACCTCAGAACTCCAATGAGTCTTGCAACTTGTAAGGAATGACTTCATCAAAAGTAATCAAATCCATCCAGCAGGGGGTGGCCAGCCTTGCACAGGAGAGATACAGTGTCTTGAGGGGTCTTTTGTTCTATTCTGTTCATGGTACACTAACCTTAGCTTTAACTTGATGTTAACTTTACAGGGGATACAAACAGGATGTGCAAATATCACGTCTGGTAACTTGTTCCTTTTAAACAATTGTTTTTTGGGTAATAGATGATAGGGGTGCCTGCTTAGCAGCATTATAGCATTCCAAAGGACAAAGGATAAGTTAATCATTCACAATTCTAGGCTGAAACAGCAGAGACTATTGATTAGAAAGCTTATGAATTAACAATTCTTAATAATAACTTTCTATAGTACATCACCATGCAAGCAGGAACCAAAAGTGATAAAATAGACTTTGTCAAAGACAGTTATGAGGGACAAAGACAGTCATTATAAAGGGGTCAATTCAACAAGAAGATGTAGCAATCATAAATATATATGCACCTAACAGCAGACGTCTAAAATATATGAATCAAATACTGACAGATTTGCAGGGAGAAATTATGGTTCTACATTAATAGTAGGAGACTTTAATTCACAACTTTCGATAATAGATAGAACATTTGGACAATAAGGACAATAAGGAACTACAAAAACTGAACATTATGCTAAATAACTAGACCTAACAGACATATATAGAACAATTCACCCTATAAAAACAGAATGGACTTATTTCTAAAGTGCACATGGCTCATTCTCCAGAATAGACCATATCTTAAGTCACAAAACAAATCTCACTAAATTGAAAAATATTGAAAGCATGCAATATAACTTCTCTGACAAAAACAGAATGAAGCTAGAAATAAATAACAGAGGAATAAATGGAAAAATCACAAATTTCTGGAAATTAAACAATGCACTCTTAAAAAACCAATGGGTTAAAGAGGAAATTACAAGGAAATTAGGAAATACCTTGAGGTAAATGAAAATGAAAATACAACATGCTAAAACTTATTGGATGCAGCAAAGGCAGTGATGAGAAGGAAATTTATAGCTCTAAATGCTTGCATCAACTAAGAAAAAGATTTCAAAACAGAGATCTAACCTCAAAACTGGAAGAACTAGAAAAAGGAGAGCAAACCAAATCTATAGCAAGCAGAAGGAAGAAAATAACAAAAATTAGAGCAGAGATAAAT
>JAQZBX010030109.1:0-26962 GCA_029593785.1 Cabassous unicinctus | reverse complement strand
TTTTTTTTTTTTTTTTAGCCATTTGTATTTTTTCTTTGGAAAAGTCTCTATTGCCTATTTTTAAATGATTTGTTTGCCTTTTTTATTGAGATATAAGGTTTCTTTATATATGGTGGATATTAGATTCTTATTGGATAAGTGGTGTGGTAGTTTGAAATTATATGATTAATCACACACAGAAAAAGAAATATTATGGTTTAAACTAATCCATTAATCCATTCCTTTGAGTGTGAGACCCATTTGAATAGACTAAGTAACTGAGGTGTGCCTCCAGTTGAATCTCCACCCCCTTGCACATTCTGATATAAATGTATTCAAACAGATAGACTGACATACAGGAAAAGGAAACTGATATATTTGACTCTACAATGAGAGAGAGAGACGACTCAAGTAAAACAGAAACCCCAAGAGAATCAAAGAGGCTGCCACCACAGAGTAGTTCAGGAAGAGACCAGTGCTCTTATATATCTGATAGCTTAAAGCTGAACTTGGGAAGACAGCTGAACATCCAAGAATGACATAGGAGGGATGGAAAGAGACAAGTCCTATGCCTGTTCATTTACAGCTGATCTACAAGCAGTGGTAGATTCTGGAGGAGAAGGCAGACACCTCTACAGGGATTGGTAGCTATCTTGCTTCATCATGTGGCAACAATGCCAGGATCAACAGTAGCTAACTTGGTGAGAAAGCATCTCTAATGGGGCCTCAACTTTGGACTTTTCATAGCCTTGGAATGGTAAGCTTTAAACCCAAGTCCATACCCTTTATAACATCCATCCCTCTGAGGTACTTTGCATCACCAGCTCTTTAGCAATCTAAAACAGAAATTTGTGCCAGAAGAGTGGATTTGTGTTGGTGAAATTACCAAAAATGCTGGATCAGTTTTACAAAGGTGTAATAAGTATTTTTTAGAGGAATTGTGAGATGCTTGATAGAAAAGGCTTAGACTTTTTTGAAGGGACTCCTGGTAGGAATATGGACACTAAAGTTATTTCCAGAAAGGCCTTAGAAAAAAATAATGAAATTGTTATTGGAAACTGAGGGAAAGGCAAACCATGCTTTAAAGTTTCAGAGAACTTAGCATAATTGACTACTGATGTTAGATAGAAGGCAGAATTTGAAAAAGATGAGCTTGGACATTTAGCTGAAGAAATGTCCAAAGGAAATTTTGAAAATGCAGCCTGGCTTCTCCTTGCAGGTTTTTGGAACTGTTGGAGAATATGACTGTTTCCCAATTTCTCCATATGGTTCTGCAAATGTTTATACTATGTCTGTCTCTCCTTTGTATTTTGAAGGCAGATAAATTTGTGGTAAGTTTCACAGGTCTACATCCAGAAGGAGATTTCTGATCCAAGACAAACTGTATTCCTGTAACTGATTTTGATTTAACTTTTTACTTAGCATTGTTACTGAAATGATTTATGTTTTCCTGTTGTTGTTGTTGTTTTAATATTAAAATGTCTTTTTGGGATTCAGAAGAAGGAGTGTGGCAGTTTGAAATTATTTTATGAATCCCCAAAATTGAAATCTTATATTTCAACCTGACCCAATCCTGTGGTCATGAGACCCATTTGACTGGGTTACATCAGTGAGTCATGATTCTGTTTGAGTCTCTGTCCCTTTGGTGTGTCTGATATAAACATATTCACACAGACATAGATGAAAAGGAAGTCAGTATATTTGATTCATAAATGTGAGAGGGAGGGCTGCAGGAAAACAGAAGCCCCAAGTGTCTCAAAGCAGCTGGTCCCATAGAGCCGTTCAAGAGGAGACCAGCCCTGCTATGTGCTTGGCAGCTTACAGCTGAACTTGGGAAGAGATTAGAAGAGCTAAGACTGATATGGGAGGCCCAGAAAGAGATAAGTCATATGCCTGATTATGCACAGCTGAACTCCAAGAGAAGGTAAATTATGGAGGGCAAGGCAGACACCTCTCCAGAAATTGGTGGCCATCTTGCTTCCCTATGTGGCAAAACTGCCCAGATCAACTGTAATTGACTTTGGTGAGAAAGCATCTCTGATGGTGCTTACATTTGAATGTTTCATGGTGTTGGAACTAAGTTTTTAAGCCAAATAAATACCCATTTTTAAAAGCCATCTCATTTCTGGTATTTTGCATAGGCAGCTCTTTAGCAAACTAAAGCAAATGGTTTCAAAATATTTTCTCCCTTTGACAAGGTTGCCATTTCACTTCAATGACAAACTCCTTTGAAGTGGAAAAGTTTTTAATTTTTAGGTGGTCCCATTTATCTATTTTATCTTTCATTACTAGTACTTTAAGTGTAAAGTTTCCTACTAGAAGATCTTGAAGAAGTTTCCCTACATTATCTTCTAGGCACTTTATGGTCTTAGCTCTTATATTTAGGTCTTTGATCCATCTTGAGTTAATTTTGGTATAATGTATGAAATAGTGTTCCTCTTATATTCATTTTTATATGGATATCCAGTTCTTCCAGCACAATTTGTCAAAGAGACTATTCTGTCCCAGTTCACTTGGCTTTGTGGCCTAATAAAATATAAATTAGCCATATATACATGGGTGTATATCTGAGATCTCTATGCCATTCCATTGGTCAGTATGCCTATCCTTGTGCCAACATCATGCTGTTTTGATGACTGTAGCTTTGTAATATACTTTAAAGTAAGGCAGTATGATTTTTTTCCAAATAAATTTGTTAATTGGCTTCTCTAGATCTATAGAAAGTACTGTTGGGACTTATATTGGGATTGTATTGAATATTTATATCAATTTGGATAGGATGTACATCTTAATGGTATTTAGACTTCCAATACACTTTAACATTGGATATTCTTCCATTTATTTAGTTCTTCTTTGATTTCCTTTAGCAAAGCCATGTAGTTTTCTCTGTACAAGTCCTTTACATCCTTAGTTGTTGATTCCTAGATATTGGATTATTTTAGTTGCATTTTGAAACATAATTTTTTCTTGATTTCCTCTTCAAACAGCTCATTTTTACTGTACAGAAGCACTACTCATATTTGCATGTTGATCTTATATCCTGTCACTTTTCTGAACATGGTTATCAGCTCTGAAATCTTTGTCATAGATTTTTCAGGAATGTCTACATATAGAATCATGTCATCTGCAAAAAGGGGCCATTTTATTATACCTTTCCAATTTGGGTGTCTTTTATTTCCTTTTCTTGCATAAGTGCTTGAGCAAGTACTACTAAAACAATATTAAATAAGGTGGTGACAATGGGCATGTTTGTCTTGTCCCAGACCTTAAAGGGAAAGCCTTTGTCATTTTAATATTGAGAATGATGTTAGTTGTGGGTATTTCATATATACCCTTTATCATATTGAGGAAGTTTCTTTCCATTCTTATCTTTTGAAGTGTTTTCATTGAGAAAAGATGCTGTATTTTGTCAAATTCCTTTTCTGCATTGATAGAGATGATTATGTGATGCTTTTCATCTGATTTGTTAATTAGGTGTATAACAATGATTGATTTTCTTATGTTGAAACATCCTTGCATACCTGGGATAAAACCAATTTGATCATGGTATATGATTTGTTTGATATGTTTTTGTATTTGATTATCAAGTATTTTGTTGAGAATTTTTTCATCTAAGTACATTAGGGAGAATGGTCTGTCTTCTTTTCTTCTGACATCTTTATGTGGCTTTGGTATTAAGGTGATGTTGACATCAAAGAATGTTAGGTAATGTTCCCCCCTCTTCAAATTTTTGGAAGAGTTTGAGCAGGATCAGGTATCAGTTCTTTCTGGAGTGATAGAATTTATCTGAGAAGCCAGCTGGCTCTGGCCTCTTCTTGGTTGGGAAGTTTTTTGTGACTAATTTGATCTCACAACTTGTGATTTGTCTGTTGAGATCTTCTATGTCTTCTTTCATCAATGTAGGTTGCTTGTGCTTTCTAGAAAACCATCCATTTCCTATTCATTGTCCATCTTGTTGGCATACAGTAGTTCAAAGTATCCTTATATGATAGAATATCTCTGTGGGATTAGTGGTGATATAACCTCTCTCATTGCTAATTTTATTTCTTTGAATATTTCTCCATTTTATTTTGGTAAACTAGATAAGAGTTTGCTAGTTTTATTATAAAAATGGATTTAAAGATCTAATGCAATCCCAGTAAAATTTCAAACAGTATTTTTACAGAACTGGAAAAGCCAATTATCAAATTTATTAGAAAGTTTAAGTGGCCCTGAATCACCAAAGTTATCTTGAAAATTAAAACCAAATTGGAGGAATCATGGTGCCACACTTTAAAGATTACTAGAAAGCTATAGTGGTAAAACTGCATGGTATTGGCACAAAGATTAAAATACTGACAAATGGAAATGAATTGAGAGTTCAGATATAGATCTTGGATATATGGCTGATGGATATTTGAAAAAGCCAGTAAGCCCACTAAACTGGGACAGAATAGTCTCTTCAACAAATGGTGCTGGGAGAATTGCTTATACATATCCAAAAAGTAAAAGAGCATCTCAATGTCACACCTTACAAACAAATTAACTAAAGTTTAAGATTCAAGATCATAAAGCTCCTAGAAGATAATGTAGGGAAGCATCTACAAGACCTAGTATTAGGAAATGGTTTCATAAACTTTACACCCAAAGCTCTAACGATGAAAGATGAAATAGATAAATGGGACTTCCTCAAAATTAAAATTACTTGTGCTTCAAAGGAATTTGTCATGAAAGTGAAATGTCAACCTACTTAATAGAGGAAATATTTGGGAACCACTTATCTTATGATGGTCTAATATCAAGCATATATAAAGAAATCTTACTTTTGAAAATAAAAAGACATACAACCCTTTTAAAAATGGTAAGGAGATTTGAATAGACACTTTTCAAAAGAGGAAATACAAATTACTAAAAAGCACATAAAAAGATGCTAAGCATCAGTAGTGATTAGAGAAATGCAAATCAAAGTTATGATATCATTTTACACCTAGTGGACTGGCTGCTATAGAAAAAAACAACAACAAAAAAGAAAACAACAAAAACAAAATAAAACAGAAATCTACAAGTGTCCAAGAAGATATGGAGGAATAGGAAGACTCATCTGATGCTGGTTGCAATGTAGAGTCATGCAGCCACCAGATCCTCAGGAAGCTCAGTATAGTATAGCTAAGTATAGAAAGCTAAGTATAGAAGCTAAGTATAGAAGTATAGTATAGTAAGAATGATCTGGCACTCCTACTACTAGTAATATATCCTGAAGGATTGAAAGCAAGGACAGAGACAGAGATATGTATACCAATGTTCATCGTGGCATTGTTAACAATTTTCAAAAGTTGGAAGCAAGCCAAGTGTCCAGCAATGGATGGACTAATAGCAAAACATGGTATATGCATACAATGGAGTATTACTCAGTTGTAAGAAGGAATGAAGTATTGTCACATGCCACAACTTAAATGAACCTTGAAGATTTTATGTTGAGTAAATTAATTCAGTCAGTAAATGACAAATACTGCATGATTTCACCAACACAACCTAAAGATAATGAGCACACTCACTGATGTATAATGTGGAAGATAGGATACCATGAGATAGAAACAGAGTAGAGAGTGGTGAGCCTATGCTCAATCTGGGCAGAATCGATGATAAGGTGGAGGCTGATAATTTGGCAGTGAACAGGAGAAAGGGATGTGCAGCCAGGTAAGTGTGGTTCATGGTGCTGAGTGTGACTGTGAGCATTATTGAGGGGATGGTTTGGGCCATCCATGGAGCTGGGGGGAGGGCGGCAGAAAGGAAAAGTTGAATTCCTGGGTGGTTGTGCATTGTGGTTGAGAATACAATTGTGGGAGTGTTCTTTTGATTTCTATATTAGGAGAAACCCATATTAGGGTAGGGTCACCAGTGCAGGGTATTGTGATGACGGCATATGTGAGGAAGGATAGACCTGTGGCATGACTCAATGGAATATGAATGTGTTCATGTTGTCATAGGGTGTTATCTCAATGGTTGGAGCCCCACACAGTAACCAGCAAATATTGAACCCCTATCCTGGGGTGTCCTGTTACATTCTCGCATATAGTAGCAAGAATCTCTAGAGTTCACAGGCAGGGCCTAATAAAAGGAAAACAGACAAATATGCCAAACTTACAATATCAATACTTGCACTTATGAACATTATTCTTTTAGAATAGAAACATACCCTAATAATAATGATTGCCTAAGAGTTACCTCCTGATAACCTCTTTTTTACTCACATGTGGCTGTTCTCTAAGCCAAACTCAGCAAATATACTCACTACCTTCCCACTGGCATGGGACATGACTCTTAGGGATGAACTTCCCTGGCACCAAGGGGTTAAAACCAAACACCAACCAATGATGCATTGGGAAAAAAAGAGCTGGTTTAAAAGGAGAAAACTTTTAATACAAAAGAGTTACTATGGCTAAGAAATTTCAGTGTAATTCAAGAAGACATTTCAGAGGTTATGCTTATGCACATGTCAAGCAGATCTCATTAACTATCACAGTAAACAAAACCATAACAGGGGTGTTATGGTGGGCCCTAGAGACTTCCAGACAATTTAAGTAATGCACACAGCCTCATGAAATCAGCACTCCTTCTATCAAACTTACCTTGCAGTATATGATCATCTATTTCCCCAAATGTAACAGTTAGGCACATTTATAATTTCCTGACACATGATTCTTCTACCCGTTGTATTTGATCATATAATTAGCACTATGCCCAATAAATACATGTCCCGGAAACTTAAATCTTTGGTTTGTTTACATGCTGGTTGAACCCTGAATCTCAGTAGAATTGTGGCCAAAACTTGTTCATCAGAATCATTCAGTAGAAAAAACAAAAATAATGATATCATCTACCCCCATCGCCCAAAACAAAGATATCTACAACTACAAGAAAAACAGTTTCTTCCATTTGTCCCATGAGATCCAAACCTCCTCTTAATCTGAAGCAGAGAGGCCGTTACCATCTCAAAATTCTCAATGTTGTGGAATGAACAAACCTAAGGGAGAATGCAGCCATGGACCAAATTAGAATTATTATTGTAGTAACAGAAGAACTTGTAATATTGATATGAGGATAGTGGTTTCCCAAGGTTCTCTTGTTAGGGAGAGAAAATAAATACTTAGAACACAGGGCATTTTTAAGGCATTAAAATTGTTCTGTCTGATATTGCAATGATTGATACCGACCATTATACATTTTGTCAAATTCTATACAAGAATACAGTCAAAAGTGTAAGTCATAATGTAAATTAATGATCTTAGTAATGTTCCACAATGATGTAAGATGTTATTAACGGGGGAAAATTTGGGAAGGGGAGAGGATGGCATATATGGTACTCACCTATTCCTTTGGGGGGGAGGGGAAGGGGCGCAATAAGCTCTGAGCTGCAGCACGGAGGTAAGTGGCCTCAGCAGAAGACCAGGAGGGAGGTAGCCAAGCTCCTCCAGCTCAGCCTGCTGTACCAAGAAAATGACTGGCTCTTCCACCTTTGCACCCAGACCCCTACCCCGTATCCTTCCCCTCCCACATGCCCAGCGACTAGCAGGCTACAAACTTCGTGCCTCCAGCTGCCTTTTGCAATCCCGCCCTGTAGGCGCGCCGGCGCAGCAAAGCCATCGGCCAGATGAGACTCTGATCCTACCCTTCCGGGCGCTCCCCTTCACCTAGAATAACGTACCTGCGGCCATGACCCCGCCCAAAAGCTGATGTAGTAGCAGGCTGGCCAGGCCGGGGTCCTCGGTCCTCTGGGCAGTCACCTCCTCCTCCCCTGACATTCTACCCAACTGCCTCCTTCAGCTACCAATCAGCCGCCTTGTTCCTCAGCTGCCCCAAAATCTAAAGGGCACCGTTTTGGGCACCACAACCAAAATCTCACCTACAGTTTTGATGTAACTTTTATGCAATTTTAAAACTTCTCTATAAAGTTTATCATATGAAGAAAAAAAAAAGAAAATATGAATAAAACGTTAATGGACTAACTGTGAAACATAAATAATTGCATTAATGGAAAAAGTCAAACCAGTAAATGCATAGTCCAGTTTCTTATACAAAATTCTAACTTCAGAATTCTTGCTAATTATTTTCATTTTTATTGTACTTTAAATGCTGCAATTGTAATATCAGGTAGTCATATAAACTTTGTGTTCAATATATAAAAATAACATTATGTGGTCTCTTTTGTTTCAAAATTCCTATTTTCCAAAAATTGTTTGCCATATGCTTAGAAAATGCACAGAAGTGTTTGTAAGAAAGTTACAGAAGAGACTAAGAAGGACATTACTATTAAACCAAAAACAACACGTAGCACAGTTGCAATGTATAGAACAACTAATTTTAAAAATCCATTTTAATATTGTATAAGTTTTCTGAAGAAATACTTCAGGAACAATTCTACAGTCTTGACTTTTCTTTTTACCAAATATAATTTAAGGACTTAGGTACTTTTTCAGTAGCTGAATATTCAGGACTTTGCTTATTTCCTGCCTTTGTTTGGAATTTCTGTTAGAGTTGAAATATTTATATATATTTTGAGTGAGTCAGATGACAGTTTACTTTGACTATGAATGAAACTCAAATTTTCATGAGTAATAAATCAAGCCAGTTTTCTGATTCATAATTTTAGTATATTATGTATAAAAGACAGATATCCTGATGGATTTTGGCAAAATCATTGGATTGATGTGGTCAAATATGGGAAATTCCTATATGGAGGTGTTTTCAAAACACTGGATGAAAAATATATTTTTAATTATTAAAAACATATAGTACTCATTTCAATAAGAGATTAGTGATGCTCAATGTATACCAAATGGATTGAATGAGCCTAAAAATTATCTTACAAATATAATACAAATTTCATATATTCCTTAAACTGGATTATTTAATTATACCTCTACTATATTTGTCCACTACCAGAAATTCAACTCAAAATCTTTAACTTGTCTTTTGGTTATGGAGTCAAAACTTAGGAATACGTAGTGCCTGGTATTACTTATTTCAGTTCAAGATTTCCTGATACATTTTTCTTTTATAGTTCATTAATGAAGTATTGGCATGGACACTAGTTTGTAAAGTTCAACTGCTTATGCACAAGAACCCAAGTAAAACATTGTATGATAAATATTCTTAAACATAGTTCCTTGTCCAGTTTGTCCAGTTTGGACATAAATTGGTATTAGTTAAATTCTAAGGAAATAAATTGGTGCCCATTGAATTTTTCAATAGTGAACAATTAGTTAGAGCTAATAAAGGTACAATCAACAACAGAAAATCTAGGACCATTAAATATTACTACCATTCCCAAATATTAAGTTGTCACCTATAATAAATAACTGCCTATAAGATATTAATCATTTACTCACACATCTAACAATATTTACATTGATATATTTATAACTGTGTTAATTTATAATTTATAGGATGTATATTTATATTATTCTCATAATAGAAAACTCTGTCTGTTCCCCAGCTCAATTAAGAAAGTGATGTGACATATGCATTGAATCCCTTTCAGTGCCGATGGTGTTTCTGGATCTTGAGGTCCCAGTGCATGTGATATTGGAACTGAGGATATTCATTGAAATATAATGTCAAATAATTTCACAATTTTTCCTGACTACTATTCTTCAGTCTTTTAAATTTATTTTAATATTTTTATACTAAAATAATGTTTCTGTGAGTGAATGTGTGCTTGTGTGCAGTTTGAAATATGTGAAAATATCAACATGCTACTTAAGGAAGCAGAGTTGAAATTTCAGGACATAATATATTTACTTAAATATCTCTAAAAGATTTTATAAATAACTCTAATTAGTTAATATTTTTAACATAGAAAAATATAATTTAGAAAATAGTTATAATCTGTAGTCAACTCATAATTCTTGTTGCTCTTTGAAAGGAAATATTGCATACATTCTTATTTTAAAAAAAAATAAGCAGCACAATATGAAAAGAGTAAGCCCAACACATTCACAAGATACTCATATAAAAAGGAAAGTGCTTTAGAAAATGGCATCAGAATAGCTCAGGCAGGACACAACACTTTTTCAAAATAAGAGAGAAGGTATAGAATTCATCTGAGGGAGCTGCTTTAGGGAACTGCACACCAGGAAAAGACTTCATGCATCATCTCAGAGGTACTGGTGACAGAGAGATGGAACAGCCAAAGGGAAAAAAACATGAGTTGATACCCCTGGCTGGGAATGCTGCCCTTGCCGCACCACTGAGGTGAACAGCCTTGAAAAAACCTGTGCTGGAATGGCCAATGGAGAGAGGAAAGGACAGATTTTCTATGAGAAAAGTGAGGGTAAAACAGAGGGCTGAGTGTGGCTTCTCTTTGGTGCATGTAATTACCATAATTCACTGGTTCAGAAGAGCTGGTGGAAATTATTAATTCATTTGCATTGTAGGGCTTGACTAGGAGCTTCATTTGCTGGCCAGCTGTGAAAGTGAAGGAAGACAGCCTGGTCTTTCCTGATTGTTTTCCAGGCATGGTTGATTGTGTCAGGGTCCACTAGCATCTCTCTGACCTGTTTTGACTACTTGCCCGGGGCAATTTTAAAGTTTTAGAAAAATTTTAAACTAAAAATCAAAGAAGTTCTGTGGAGTAAAACCATTTGGCAAGAGAGAGAAATTGATCAACAGAGCAAAATTGAAAACAAATCAGATCCTAGGTACCAACAAAATAACAACTCATACTAAGAAACAAGAAGATAAGGCCCGCAAAAGGAACAAACCAAGATTCAAGATAAGACAGAACAGTTAAGACAACTAATAAAGTTGTTCATAAAATCTTCCTTAATAAATTTAAGGAAATGAAGGAAAATATGATTAAATAGAAAGAGGTAATTAAGCTGACACTTTGTGAGAATAAAGAAAAATTTGAAAGCCTGCAAAAAAAAATAACAGAGCTTTTAGGAATGAAAGACACAATGGGTGAGATTTAAAATATTTTAGAGTAATGGAACAGAAGATTTGAAATGTTAGAAGAATGAATAAATGAATTTGAAGATAGAACATTTGAACTTGAAAACATAGAACAGACAGAAAAAACAATCCAAAAAATTGATCAGGGTCCCAGTGAATTGAGTGACAATACAAAATGCCAAAGCATATGCATTAAGGTGCCCCAGAAGAAGGGATGGAATAGGGGTAGAAAGAATATTTGATGGAATACTGATTGAAATTTTCCAACCTTTATGACAGACATGAATAGCACTATTCATGATGGGCAACATACCACAAATGAAAAAAAATATGAATAGACCAATTCAAAATCATTTACTATTCAGAATATTAAAAGCCAAAGATAAAGAGAAGATTTTGGGAGCAACAAGAGAAAATAAATATATTACTTAAGAGGGACTCTTAATAAGGCTAAGCTACAATCTCACATCAGAAACCACGAAGGTAAGAGCTCAGAGGTGCAATATATTTAAGATACAGAAAGAGAAAAACTGCCAGCTCAGACATCTCTTTCTGGCAAAACTGTCCTTCAGAAATTAAAATGAGTTTAAAGTCTTTATAGACAAACAAAAACTGAGAGAGTACATTACCAAGAGACAGAATCTACAAGAGATAGCAAAAGATGTGTTACAGCCAGAAAATGAAAGACAAGAATGAGAGCCCTGAAGAAGAGTGTAGAAATGAAACACATAAGGAAAGAAACTTAAAGGGTTAAAAGAAAGATAATAGTAAGATAGGGCAATAGAAATCTGTAGTAGGTTGATATTTTTTATGAATTCAAAAAAAAAAGATATTTGATTATGTTTGTAAACTGGTCTGTTCCACTGATCATGATACCCTTTAATTGTATTAGATTCAGCTCAAATGACTTTGATTAACTTAGGTTAAGATTAGTGCTTTGATTTGACCATGTCATTAGGGTGACTCAATTTCAGGACCTTATCCCTTTGTGGACTATCTAAACAGACACGCAATCAAGGAGACACACAGAAGACACAGAGGAATAGAGAGAGTTCCATAGACACAGAAGAGAACTTGTCAGCTTTGATCCTGCAGCCCCAGGAAGAGTGAAGCTCCACTTACCTGACAGTTTACAGCTGACCTTGTGAAGAGAACAGAGCAGCTATGCCCAGAAAACAATGAGCCCTCCAGCCTATAGCTGAGATTAGAAGGAACTGAGCCCATGGAGACTTAAGAGGAAAGAGGAAGGCAAAACCCTCACAGATATTTGCAGCCGTCTTGCCTCAACATGTAGCAACAGACATTTGGTGAGAAAGTACATTTTATGGTCCCTTGAATTAGACTCTTTAGGGCCTTGTAACTTGTAAGATTCTGCCTCAAATAAATACTCATTCTAAAAGCCAAAAGATTCCTGGTACTTTGTATGATCACCCCTCTGGCTGACTAATACAAAAGCCAAGGGATAAAATAGATGAAGTAAGTAATACCACTATAGTAGTAACACTGAATATTAATGAATTGAACTTCCATTTAAAATACATGGACGGACTGAATGGATAAAACCAAACAACAACAACAACAACAAAACCCCATGCACCATCTATTTGTTGTTTACAAGAGACTTACATTACATAGAAGGACACAACCAAGCTGAAAGTGAAAGGATGGAAAAAGATATTCCATGATAATAGCAATAAAAAAGTGGGTATAGCAATATCAATATCAGATAAATAGATTTAAAATTCAAAACTTTTATAATAGATGAAGTAGTTTAATATATATTATTAAAAGGGAGAATTCACCAAGAAGAAATAAAAATAATGAGCATTTATGCAATTAATTTAGGTGCCCAAAATACATGAGACACACACTGGCAAAACTGAAGGGAGAAATATACATAAATCCAATAATATTTGGAGATTTCAAGACTACACTCTCAGCCTTAGATAGAACACTTGTACAGAAAATAAATAATGAAAATGAAAGCTAGAATAATATGATAAGTGAACTAGACCTAACAGACATTTATAGAGTATTACACCCCAAAACAGCAGGGCATACATTCTTCTAAATTGTTCCTGGATCTTTCTCCATGATAGAACATATGCTGGGATATAATTGATATCTTAATAAATTTAACAAAACTGAAATTATTTTTAAAAAACACACTTTTTCTGATCATAATGAGGTAAATTTGAAAATCAAGAAAAAGCAAAAATTCACAAGTATATGAAAATTAAATAGTACACTCTTAATCAGTGGGTAAAGAATTAATTGTAAGAGAAATTAGTAAATATCTGAAGACAAATTAAAACAAGATCACAACATATCAAAACTTATGGGATAAAGCAAAGGAGTGCTGAAATGGTAATTTATAGCCCTCAAGGCTTATATTTAAAAAGAAGAAAAACCTAAAATAAAAAACCTAAATGCAGACATAGAAGAACTAGAAAAAGAAGAATAAGCCAATCCCAAGTCAAACAACAGAAAAGAAAAAATAAAGATTACAGCAAAAATAAATGAAATGGAGAATAAAAATTTTATAGAGAAAATCAACAGAACTAAGAGTTGGTTCTTAAGGAAGATCAACAAAATATACAAACCCTTAACTAGATTAACAAAGAAAAAAATGAGAGAAGATGTAATTACATAAATTAAGAAATGAGTAAGATGGCATTACTAATGACAGGGCAGAAATAAAAGAGCTCATAAGAGGATACTGTGAACAACTTTATACCAACAAACTAGACAACCCTGATTAAATGGGCAGCCTTCTGGAAACACATGAACATACCAAAATGACTGAAGAAGAAATAGAAGACCTCAACAACAAAAAAATCACAAATAAAGAAATTGAAACAGTCCTCAAAGTCCTCCCCAAAATGAAAAGTCCAGGACCAGATGGCTTCACAGGTGAATTTTATGAGTCATTTAAAGAAGAACTAATACAGTTACTCAAACTCTTAAAAAAAAAATTGAACAGTAAGAATGCTACCAAACTCATTTTATGAAGCTAACATCAGTCTATTACCAAAGCCATGTAAATATATTATGAACAAAGAAAATTACAGACCAATTTCTTTAATGAATATTGATACAAAAATCTTCATCTCTAACTTGCTAACTGAATTAAAAGCATATTAAAAATTATATATCATGATCAATTGAGGTTTATATCAGATGTGCAAAAGTGGTTCAAAAAAAAAATCAGTGTAATGCAGCACATTAATAAATTGAAGAAGAAAAATCACAGCATCCTTTCTTGATAAAAAAAGAAAACACCCAGAAAGTTAGAAATATAAGGATGCTCTCAATATGATAATTTGCATATATGAAAAACCCACACCTAGCATTGTAGTCAATGGAGAAAGATTGAAAACTTGCCCATTGAGATTAGGAATAAGACATGAATGACCACACTCTCCATTGTTATTCACTGTTGTGCTAGAAATTCTAGCTAGAGCAATTAGTAAAAAAAAAAAGAAAAGAAAAGCATCCAATTAGGAAGTGTGATGGTTATGTTAATGTGTCAAACTGGCCAGGCAATTATGCCCAGTTGTTTGGTGTAGCAAGTACTCAGCTAGTTGAAATATAAGGGCATTTCATGGAGTTTAATCATCAGTCAGTTGATTGCACAGATGGCTGTTTGCATCTACAAATCACTGATGAGATTACCTTAGCAATGAGTGATGTCTCATCCAGTCAATTGAAGGCCTTAAAAGGAGAAGTGATTCACCATTCAGAGAGAGAATCCCCAACTCTACTTCATATAGTCACTGCCTCCTGGGTAATTTAAGTTGGAACTTCATCTGCATCCCTTGCTTACAGCCTCCCCTCCCAAATTTGGACTTGTGCATCCTCACGGTTGTATGAGACAATTTTATAATATCTCATACTGTTTACAGACATCTCCTGTTGGTTATGTTTCTCTGGACAACCTTGAATAGTCCAGAAAGGAAGAAGTAAAACTTTTGCTCTTCAAAGATGGTATGATCCTATACTTATGTAATCCCAAAAAATCCACAACAAAATTGCTACAACATATAGACAATTTCAGCAAAGGGTGGGCTCCATGATTAATATGCAAACATCAATGGCATTTCTACACACTACTAATGAGCAATCTGAGGAGTAAGTCAGAAAATAATTACAATTACAACAGTGATTAAAGAATCAATTACTTAGGAAGAAATTTAACTTAGAACATAGAGGACCTGTATTTAGAAAACTATAAAACATTGCTAAAAGAAACCAAAGATGATCTAAAAAAATGGAAGAGTGTTCCGTGGTCATGGGTTGGAAGACTAAATATGATTAAGACATTAAGACGTCAATTCTACCCACACTGATCTACAGATTCAATGCAATCCCAATAAGAATTCCAATATAATTCTTTGTAGCATTGGAAAAGCCAATTATCATACTTATCTGGAAAGATAAGTGTCCCCTAATAGCCCATAATATCTTTATAAAGAAGAACAAATTTGAAGGACTCTCACTTCCAGACTTTAAAGAATATTATCTGGCTATTGGCATGAAGATAAACATATTGACCAATAGAACTGAATTGAGAATTAAGAAATAGACCATCACATCTATGGTCAAAGGATTTTTAAAAAATTTATTGAAGTATATCACTCATACATGAACATATATAAATAATAAATGTATAGACATAGTTGTGAACTTACAAAATAAACATACATAACATCATACAGGGTTCTCATACTTCAACTTACCACCAATACCTTGCATTTTGTGAAACATTTTTAACTAATGATTAAAGAGCATCCTCAAAATATTACTACTAACCAAAGTATTTCCCCCAACCCACCCTGTTATTATTATTATTTTTATATCATTTATACTTGAACATACATAAACAATAAGTGTTTAGTAAAAGTTGTGAACTTAAAAAGCAAACATTCATAACATCAGACAGGGGACCCATAAGTCAGCCCTCCACCAACACCTTGCATTGTTGTGAGACATTTGTTACAAACTATGAAAGAATATTTTCAAAATCTTACTATTAATTATATTCCTTATCTTACATTTGGTTTATTTTCCCCCAAGGCACTCCATTATTATTTTTTAAATATATTTTTATGACAGAAGTTGTAAATTTACAAAACAATCATGCACATGTGTAGAATTACCAAACAACCCACTCCATCAACACAACACACCATGGTGGAACATTTGTTACATATTGTGAGATAATATCAGATCATTACCAGGTTCATAGCATACATTTGACACACATTTTCCATACTCCCCCATTATCAGCACAGTACATCTTTGGCTTGGATGCGTGAATATTACATTATTACTGTTAACCATAGTCCATAGGTCACTCCAGTTGTGCATTTCCCATGCTTCTCCACATTCCCATCACCCTGCACTAGTGATGCACATCTGCTCTAGCTCATAAAGGACACTATTGCATCTGTACCATCAACCACAATTCTCATCCACCTCTGGGCTTACTGTGCTATTCAGTCCCTAGATTAGTCTCTAGCTTTCTGTCAATTGGCATTTACATCCCTAGACTATCATTTTCAGCCACATCCCCATTTATAAACCAGCTGTTACTCACTATAATGTGTTACCATCAACTCTGTACATTTCCACACTTTTAGAGTAAATCTAATTAAAATGTCTACATACATTAAATTTCAGTAGTATATCTCAGGCCTCCTTTCAACTTTTTAAAGAGTTGACCACCTACCAACAGGTCTTGAAGATATTTTCCTACATTTTCTTCTAGAAGCTTTATGGTTCTTGCTTTTATATTTAGGTTTTCATTCATGTTGAGTTAATTTTTGCATAAGGTAGGAGATATGGGTCCTCTTTCCTTCTTTTGCTATGGATATCCCATTTTCTCAGTACCATTTGTTGAATGGACTGCTCTGTCCAAGTCGGATGGGTTTAACATGCTAGTCAAACATCATTTGACCATTAATGTGAGGGTCTGTTTCTGAACCATCAATTGGGTACCATTGGTCTATGTGTCTGTCTTTATGCCAATACCATGCTGTTTTTACCACTGTAGCCAGGTAATATGATTTAAAGTCTGGAAATGAGAATCCTCCAAAGTTTCTTTTCCTTTTTAATATGTTTCTGGCTATTCAGGATCCCTTACCCTTCCAAATAAATTTGATAATCATGTGTTCCACTTATTTTTAAAAATGTTGGCGGAATTTTTATCGGGATTGCATTGAATTTGTATGACAATTTGAGTAAAATTTGACATCTTAATGATATTTATTCTTCCAATCTGTGATCATGGAATGTTCTTCCAAATATTTAGGTCTTTTTTTTATTTCTTTTGACAATGAGTTGCAGTTTTCTGAATACAAGTGATTTACATCATTGGTTAAGTTTATTCCAGTATATTTGGGTTTTATCTGTCATATTTTATTTTCACCACTCTTTTGATACTTTTAGTTACTTTTATGGATATAATCTTCATTTGTAGACTCTCTTTTAGGCCTCTCTTTCTCCTGTCTTTTCTTTTCATGCTGTAGCACACATTCTAGTATTTCCTGCAAAACTGGTCTCTCAGTGACAAACTCTCTCAGTTTCTGTTTATCTGTGAATATTTTAAGCTCACCCTCATTTTTGAAAGACAATCTTGCTGCATATAAGATTCTTGGCTGTAAGAATCTTATATCTCTTGCAGTATCTTAAATATATCATATCACTGCCTTCTTGCCTACATGGTTTCTTGTGAGAAATAAGCACTTAATCTTATTGGTTATCTCTGCATTGCTTTTCTCTTTCTGCTCTCAGAATTCTCTTTGTCTTTGGTATTTGACATTCTGATTAGTATATGTCTCAGAGTTGGTCAATTTGGATTTTTTTTGGATGGGAGTACATTATGCTTCTTGGACATGGATATCTATATCCTTCAATAGGGTTTGGAAATATTCTTTTATTATTTCTTCAAATATTCCTTCCACCCCCTTTCCCTTCTCTTCTTCTTCTGGGACACCCATGACATGTATATTTACACATCTCTTGCTGCTGTTTAGTTCCCTGAGAAGTTGTTCAAGTTTCCCCAATCTTTTCTTTTTCTGTTCTTTTGTATGTTCACTTTCAGAGGCCATGTCTTCAAGTTCACCAATCCTTTATTCTGCCTCCTCAAGTCTGCTATTATATGATTCCAGTGCATTTTTTATTTCATTTATTGCACTTTTCATTCCCATAAGATCTGCTATTTTTCTATGTACACTTTCAAATTCTTCTTTGTGCTCATCCAATGATTTCTTAATATCCTTAACTTCTTTAGCGATCTCATTGAATTTATTAAGGAGACTTGTTTGAACGTATATGACTGGTTTTCTCAACTCCTTTATGACATCTGGAAGTTTATCTTGTTCTTTTAACTGGGCCATATCTTTCTGTTTCTTGGTGGGGAATGTAATTTTTTGTTGGTGTCTTGGCATCTGGCTTACTAGAGTACTTATTCTGGCTGCAGTTTTTCTCCTTAGTTTAGGGCATCCTGCCCTTTCTCCCTTGCTGGTTGTGTAGTAGGAGCCAAGGATGTAGTTATTGGTATAAGATGTGGAGGCTCAAATTGCCCTCATTTCCCCAAGGACCAATGAAGCTTTTCTTAACTTTCTTCTTTGCCAGGGGTAGGGACAGAGCCACAGCTGTGTGGAACAATCCAACTCATCGAGGCCTAGACTGGAGATGCCCAGAGAGACTGATGAAGCTTCATGCCCCTTTCTCCCATGCCTGTAGGAGAATGGAACTGCAGGTGTGGGCAGCAATCTATGCATTGCAGGTTCAAGATTACCACAGTTGCCCCAGTAGACTTCTAATTATTCAGTCTGTGCCAGCCAAATGTACTTGCAGGTACCTGGAAGGGCTGGTGCTGGGTCCACCAGATTCCTCCCTGCTAGAGTTGGGGCTGAAGCCAGGCTAGGGCTGTAGGCCAATCTTGGTGAAAGAACCAGTGACTACTATCATTGTGATTTTCAGTCAGCCAAGTTTCCCCTGACTGGAGGTGGAGTCAAGATGGCAGTTACCAGGCTCTTTCTAACTTGGGCATGTTCAAACTTTAGCTGTTCTTAGGATTATACTTTAGCCAGCTGAATTTACTAATTAGTAACTGAAATTGGTGGCCACCCATCTCTTTCTCCCATTTTTGGGAAATGTATCTTTCAATTTCTATCACAGACTAGCTCCTGGAGTAGCTTGTGCTGCCAAAGTAGGATGATCACCAGCCTCTGTTGCATGGCCTGTAGCTTCCTGGAGAGGTTGGCAAAGCTCTTTCCAGCTTCCTCCCTGCCTGAAGTGGGGCTGGGGCTTATGCTAGAGATTCATTCTGGTCTAGATGGAAAGAAGCTGGTCCCTACTAGCACTGTGATTTTCAGTCAGCCCTGCTTCCCCTTGTGTCAGGTGCAGAGTTAAGATGGCAGCTACTAACCTCTTTCTGACTTGGACAGGTTCAAAGTTTAGCTCTTCTTAGGTTTATACTTTAGTTGACAAAATTTCCCAATCAATAGCTGTAACCCTTGGCCAATTTGATGTAATTATGAATTCCATAAATATAAGTAGGTCATGCTTGTAAACTGATCTGTTAATCTGGGCATGATTAGATTATGATTAGGGTATTGAGCCCCACCCCTTGGTGGGTGGGGAATCAAATATAAAAGGCATGGCATGAACAGTTTTGAGAAGCAGCTTTGATGTTGGAAAGAAGGCCCCAGGGGAAGAGAAGCGAACCATTTGCCTGATTGCCTACAGCTGACTTTGTGGAGGAAACAGGAGCTAAGCCTGGAGAGAAATGCAGCCCCAGGAAGAGAGGAACCCCAGAAGCCTGAACCCTGGCAAACTCTGACAGCTGTCTTGCTCTAACACATGGCAATGGACTGTGGTGAGAGAAGAAACTTAACAGTTTATGACCTGGTAACTGTGGACTTCTACCCCAAATAAATACCCTTTATAAAGGTCACCCCATTTTTGGTAGTTCACATTAGCACCCCTTTGGCAGACTAATACAGAATTTGGCACCGAGGAGTGCGGAAGTGCTTTTGTAGTTATCAAAATGTTGGAAAGGTTTTATAAATGTGTAAGGGGTATTTTTTTGGAGGAATTGTGAAATGCTTGGTGGAAAAGCCCTAGATCACTTTGAAGAGACTGTTGATAGCAATATGGACACTAAAGAGACTTTCTATGATGCCTTAGAAGTAAATAATGAAACTTTTATTGGAAACTGGAGGAAAGGTGATCCATGCTTTAAAGTTGCAGAGAACTTAGAATTATCTCCTGGTGTTATATGGAAGACAGAATTTGAAAATTGTGAACCTGAGCATTTAGCAGAAGAACTTTCCAAAGTAAATTCAAAGAATGCGGCTTGGCTTCTCCTTGCAGCTTATAGCAAAATACTAGATGAGTGAAATACACTAAGGACTGAACTTTTGGGCACAAAGGAAACAGAAACTGATTCAGGAATTTCCTAGTTTCTGGAAATCAAATTCCCAGATGAAAATGCCCCATTAGAAGACTTTACTAAACTTGGAACTCGTAACTCAGAATTGAAGATGCAGTTATCTAGGAAAGACTTGTGGAAAGTCTTAATGTATGATGGCTTGGACCCCTGCTTCCTGCATGCTAAAACAACAAAGTTTTTGAGAAACCTGTATGAACAAAACCACTGTCAGCTTGGACAAAATATGACATGGAAAGGAGAGATTGAAGGAGAATCAGCTTTAGGAAGAAAACCGTGGAAGCAGAGATCTGGAATTAAGACATCTCCTTGGGCCAAGAGAGGAGACCTACCAATGTGTACAGAGAGGGTGAGTTTGCCCCTGCAGTTGAAAAGGGTGGAGGTTCCTACCCGATGTTCTGAGAAAGTTTGATGCCCCATGGTGCATAGAGGGTGAGTTTACACCAGCAGTTGAAGAAGGTGGAGGTCCCCACCCAATGTTCTGGGAAAGTTTTGCTATCCCAGGGTGCAGGGAGGGTGGAGCACATTCCTCAAAGATTAGTGTGGTTAAGGTCAACACCCCATAGGTCTGAGAGGGGTGTACCTTTCCCCCATGGATTAGATAAGGCCAGGTGGTCAACCTATTGCTCTGCGAGGTTTGAACCTGCATGCCAAGTGTTAGGAAAAGCCAGGTGGTCAACTCATTGCTCTGAGAGGGTTGAACATGTATGCCAAAGGTTAGGGGGAATGTTGTCTTCACCTCACTGTACTAAGGGGGCTAAGACTCTAACCCAAAGATTGGATAAGGTGTGGCAATCACCCCAACACCCTTGGAGGTTGAGGTCTGGAGCTTGGTCGACACCCAGATGCTTGACAAGGGTGGAACCAAGAAAATGGCCATTGGGCAAGCCTGCGGAAAGGGTGGGTTCCCATGTGACCCCAAGGAGAAGAAACCATCTTCTTAAGAATGACTCTCAGACTTTGAAATCCAATGGAGAATGCCCTGCAGGTTTACTGAACTGTAGAGAATCCATGACTCATGTTTAACATCCCAATTTCTCCTTATGATATTGAAAATGTTTATCCTTTGTCTTTCCATTTGTGTATTGGAAGCAGTTAAATGGTTTTGTAAGTTTTAGAGGTCTATAGCAGACAGGACTTTGCTTCAAGATGAACTGTATTTCTTTAAAATGATTATGATATGATTTTGTAGTTGAATTGTTTCTGATTTAAGGTTTTTTGAATATTGTAATGTACTTTTGGAATTCAGAGGGTGGAATGTAACCATTGGCCAATTTGATATAATTATGAATTCCAAAAATATAAGTAGATCATGCTTGTAAACTGATCTGTTAATCTGGGTATGATTAGGTTATGATTAGGGCGTTGAGCCCCACACCTTGGTGGGTGGTGAATCAAATATAAAATGCATGGCAAGAACAGTTTTGAGAAGCAGTATTTGAGAAGCAGCTTTGATGTTGGAAAGAAGGCCCCAGGAGTAGAGAAGTGAACCGTTCGCCTAATCGCCTACAGCTGACCTTGTGGAGGAAACAGGAGCTAAGCCTGGAGAGAAATGCAGCCCCAGGAAGAGAGGAACCCCAGAAGCCTATACCCTGGGAAATGCTGACAGCTGTCTTGCTCATCTACAGCTGACCTTGTGGAGGAAACAGGAGCTAAGTCTGGAGAGAAACGCAGCTCCGGGAAGAGAGGAACTCCAGAAGCCTGAACCCTGGCAAACGCTGGCAGCTGTCTTGCTCTAACACGTGGCAATGGACTATGGTGAGAGAAGAATCTTAACACTTTATGGCCTGGTAACTGTGGACTTTACCCCAAATAAATACCCTTTATAAAGGCCAACCCATTTTTGGTAGTTCACATTACCACCCCTTTGGCAGACTAATGCAGTAGCCAAAACAAATGCACCCAAATAGAATCCCAGAAGCAACATTATACATGGCTGCTTGTTCATCAAGATAGCATACTGCAGTGGGTTGCAGATAGCAGTATATCAGTCAACAGGCATGAGAGCAAGGATGAACAACGCTGTGGATCCCAGGAGGAAATAGAAGAAACACAATGTGAGGTACCCTTAAAGGATATTGTTTTGGTAAGTGAAAAAGTGTTGGCTAGAATTTTAGGCACCATCATGGTGCAGAGAGTAGTCACAGTGTTGCAAATCAGAGAAGTCATGTACATGAACTGGAAGAAAGAACAGAAACTCTACTTCTTTCTCATTCTGAAACCTTAGAAGAAGGAACTCAGAGACTCCAGTTTTGTTTCTGTGGTGTATTATGTTCTCAGTTCATCCTGGCACAAGAGAAAGAGAGATTTATAGTGGCTCTTATTCTTAAACCTGAAATACCTTACCAATATAAATCAACTAACTTTTGTTTTCACAGAGAGATATTAATATGGACAAATTATCATTTCTCCAGTGTATAAACAGCTCCTGTGACAAACTGAAATTAGTATAAGCTCAACTATGATATTGCCTTATAATAGCAGAATAAGTGCCCCAATAAAATTGTGACAATACTTGGATAAATTTGTGGCCTCCCATAAGTTTAAGGAATCTGACATTGTATTCAACCATTCCCAATTGATGTGAAACATACTTCTATTGGATGGCCATGTTACAGCAGCTTTAATCCATTGAGATGTAAAGGTATTTATTCAGTGTGCAGAAGGATTTGCAATACACATAATTATATATTAATATATATGCAATGATATATTTTAAGGTGCTTTGCTTTGATTGAGAAGACAAACTATTTATGAAATGTTTGAAAATGCATATGTAATAGGCATTTTCCTTAAAGCTCATGACACTTGACACACTGACGCCAACCTCCATATTGTCAAATAGGCAGCTAAGCAATGTGAAATCAGCCTGACTTCAATTCCTTAAAGAAACATGCTTCAGAGTGAATACAATTTTCTCAGTTATTTGAAGTGTAAGGGAAAAAGTGACACATATATTTGTTTTACTCTATTGACTATATTTCTCTTTGAATTCAGAAAGAAAGAACAAATATTCATCAAGGAAGAGGGAAAAAAAAACTTCTGAATTTTGACTAATTCTAGGGATAACAATAGCTGTCAAATATAATTCATTTCATATGAGAATTCAAGCGCCAGAATTATAGAGAAAAAGGAAACTTTTTGCACCGGAGAGTTTTAGTTACTTATTTAGCTGAAGTTTTCCACTGTGTACATTGCTGCATAAAACTGGTTGAAATCAAGAATACAAATTTAGAGCAGGAAGTGATTTCAAATCCCAAATACAAGACAATAAAGTGTGATATTGACAAGTGTTGGAAAAGCTAAATATAGGTGACTGTGTATTTTTATTGCTACTTTTTTATAGATATTTCAAGAGGTAGTTGAGTAATAATATTAAGTAATATTAGAAATTAATATTTCTAATTAATTTAGTAATATTAGAAAAATGTTACTTAACATTATTAGTTAAATGTTAGGACTATTAGTTAACATTTTAGCACATCATTGAGGATATTGGTGGACATATGACAAGACCTTAAGTTTTTTGATTTAGAGTTTTCTGTTCCTTGTAACCCAAAATATTAATTTTGTAATTATTTCCATCATTGTTGTTATTGTATATTTATTGCCTAATGTGACAAGTTATGAGGAACACACATGAATTTTTGATATGCATTGAATGATCAAAAGAAGAGAAATAAAGTTGGATTACAGTTTGCATTTGCATAGTGATTGCATAAATAAACTTTCAGAATCTTCCCACATAGGTACATTATTTTAATGAATAATACCTAATTGTGTCAATATGGTGAAAAGTTGTGAAAGAATGTAGTGAGGTTGTTTTCCTATAATCATGCTGAAGGAATGAAAATAATTCTGGATTTGGTAGAGAAGGTAAAGGTAATTTACTAAGGGGTATTACTGGAAAGAGCTTTTCCTGTCATCTGATAAATAGATGATTTTAATGTGAGCAACTAGTGGGTATCTTTCAGTCACTAGCAGTGTGCTCAGCAGCTAAAGAAAAGGCTGAGTCTAAATGCACAAGTGAAGAGAGAAAAGACATACTCAGTACCACCAAGAGTTTGCATAGGGCTGAACTAAGTGAAAGAAAGAGAATAATGAACAAGATGAAATCACTATGATAAGAAGAATAAGAAGAAAAGAATTGCATTCAAATGTTCAGTAAAGGAAAAATATTTAATGTTCTTTACTTACATGCAGAAGTGTACTTCAGAATTTTCATGGATGGTCAAGTATATTGCCTCAGAGAATTGTTTATAGTTGCATGGTTTGTAGATTTATTTCTTTTTTTGAAAATCTCTGAATGTTTGGAAACAAAGTAATGGAAGATACAGCCTTGTCTATAGAACAGTTTATAAGGGTTTTACATGGGAATGAGCTATTTTCTTCACTTGCCTTGTAGAAAAGACACCCAAAACTGTGAAGTTTCTGCCATGATATCTGTAAATTATTTGAACTTGTGAAGAGGATGAAGCATGAATCAATCATTGCTGCTTCCCTGAAGGTTTCTAGGAAAAAAATGTTCTCCAAAGAATAAATAATAAAAGCAATTGTAATTAAAGGAAATTTAATTATTTCCTTAATTGGAAAAGTGAAAAAAACTAGTAAACACATCTTCCTTAAAAATTTAATTGAGCCTAAAATAATCACCCTCTGCACATGTGTTTTGATGAACATTCAAAACTTTTCAGACTGTGTAATGTATATATAGTCATTGAACTAGGAGCAATATATCATCATCATTACCATGTCATCTTTATCACCAACTTTGCCATCTGCATTTATTGAACTTTTATTATATACTAGATAGTCTTGTATTAATTGTGCAAATATCATTTTAACCCCATGAAAACCATATAAGTGACACTTTTACTTTTTTATGGTAACTATTTTTTAAATCTCAGAGAAATTTAAAACATATATATTTGTACAATATAGAATATTGTATAAAAATATATTTACTAACACGTATTGAATGTATGGTAAATATACTGATTCCCCCAAAAATGATTATGATCCTGCCATCAGAAGACTATAGTTTAGTCAAAGTAATAAAGGACACATGTAAAAAATAGGACAAATTGATATGTAGGAAAAGAAAAATATCTTTCAATATAAGGAAACATTTTGAAGCATGACAACAACAACTAATTTAATCCCAGTAATTTATTCAAGAATTATTCTGAACTGAAATCTATACAGCACTGAATTTTTAAATTTAAATTTTTAGGTATATTTATACCCATTATTAATGTTTTCCAAGTCTGATTTTTATATTTGGTTCTTGCCATGTTCATTACAATAGATGGAGAGTATAGATATTAAACATGTTAAAGTTTAAATCCTCCTCAATGTCTTTCTTCATTTTTTTCTATTGTCCCACAATAGAAAATATTGTGCTATATTTTATTGCCATTTCATGCATTTTGACAAATTATTGGGTTATTAAATCACTGTCTTACATATAATTCTCACTTAGTATCACAAGTGTATGGATTTCAAGCACAAAATAATGAGTTATTAAAATATGCTAAAATATGGAACCATCCCAAGTGTCCACCAATGGATTAAGAGATAAACAAAATGTGGTAGATACACACAATGGAATACTATTCAGGTGTAAGAAGAAATGAAATTCAGATTCATATCAAAACATGGATGAAGTTAGAGAATATTACAGTGAGTGAAATAAACAAGATATAAAAGGATAACTATTATATGGTTTCACTAATATGAATTATATATGATGAGTAAACTCACAGAGGTAAACTCTAGAGTGTAGGTTAGAAGGAAATAGAGGGTGAGTTGAGAATGAGAAATGAAGTTTAATGTGTGTAGCATTATGATAATCTTAATTGTAAAAGTTGGAAATGAATAGAGCTAAGAGTAACCCAGTATAGTGAGTGTAACTTATACATTTACTGATTTGTAAATGTTATTGTGGCTGAAAGGCAGTATGTGGAACTAAATGTCAAGTGAAAAGAAGCCAGAGAATAATCTAGGGTATATATAACAGAGATTTTGGTGGTGGATGAAAATTGCGGTTAATAGCAAAAATATAAGAATGCACTTCTTTTACAAAGTGCTTAGCATATGTAGATACACTGGAAAATGACAACCAATGAAGCTTATGGACAATGAAACAATGCAACAATGCAACATGTGAAGAAGATATTTTTCTCAATATTAAGGGGTGACATTAGGACTGAATAAGGGGGTCTAGGATTTTTCTTTTTGGAGTAATGAAAATGTTCTAAAATTGACTGAGGTGATGACAGAAAATTCTCTGATGAAAATGAAAGCCACTGAGTGTACACTTTGAATGGATTGTACAAAGCATGGGGCTGATTAACACAGGGAATCCAGTGGTGGATGATGGACTGTATTTAACACAAGTATGAGAATGTTTTCTCCTGAACAAGCACAAATATAAAATACTAATATAAGGTGTTAATAATCGGGTTGATTATGGGAAGATACACTAAATGAAAGATTTGGGCTCTAGTTAGTTATAATGTTTTGATGATGCTCTTTCATAGTTTGTAACAGATGTTTCACAACAATGCAAGTTATTGGTAGTGGGGAGAT